>JAOTRI020109518.1:0-13172 GCA_028564885.2 Zoanthus sanctaehelenae | reverse complement strand
ACTAACTCTTCAAACCACCAAGCAAGCCTTACCATATCTCAACTCATTCAGTACAACAGCTACATTCGACGCCGTGGTGGAGAATCTAAGAAGGAACGTAGAAACAAAAACCGTGAAACACCTCTTCCCCTTTATGTTGGTTTATCAATACATGCAAAAACAAGGAGCCGTGAACTTATCGAGTCCTTGCATGACTTGGGACTCTGTGTGTCATACGATCGTGTTCTTTCAGTTTCATCAGAACTAGGTAATTCAGTGGTTCAACGTTATCAGGAAGATGGGGTTGTCTGTCCACCAAACCTCCGCTTAGACCTGTTTACCACAACAGCGATAGATAACATTGACCATAACCCCAGTTCGACGACAGCCCAGGATTCGTTCCATGGCACAGGAATTTCAATGTTTCAGCATGTCACTCCCGAATCACAAGGTAAACCAAGAGATGGTGGTACTATTGTTAAGACCACATCCAATACTAAAGCTGTGGCTGAACTTCCAGAAGCTTACACTAATGTCAAACCAGCAAAATTACCAAATGAGGAAGTTTTACCCGAAAAGTCTGTCCTAAATGAACAAAATTACCTCAACTCTGATTCTATAGATAAACATTTTTACTTGAAAGAATTTGAATGGGCCCAGGATGCAAACATAAACATTTTTACAAAAGAAAGTGTTAAAAATGTGTCTTGGTCATCTTACCATGCGAATAAAGAAGTGGCTGTTGTCGATTGTTCAACCATCTCTGCTCTATTGCCTCTTTTTCCTGACGCTGCCAAGTCTGTTGCAATGATTTCTCATGCAATGAATGTCGTCAAGGAGGGCACTAGTTACTTGAATCCCAACCAAATACCAGTCATTGCCATGGACCAGCCACTCTTTGCTGTTGCAAAGCAGATTCAGTGGACATGGAAGAATGTATATGGAGAAAAAAAGTTTGTCATCATGTTTGGCGGACTCCACATAGAGATGGGGTTTATGAAAGCCATCGGAGAATGGTTAGAAGACAGCGGCTGGACTGCTGCACTAGTAGATGCCAACATCACATCATATGGTACAGCTGACTCGTTTTTGAAAGCAAGTAGCGTCACACGCTCCAGACGAGCCCATCAAATTACAGCATGCTCTCTTTACACCCTTCTTGTCCGTGCTTATGTTACATACAAGGATATTGTCCACCATGGTGATACTGTGCTGTCATTTGAAGACTGGTGTGACAAACGGAAGTCAGATTCTCCCCAGTTCTACTTTTGGTATATGGCTATGAAACTTGAATTCCTACTCCTCACGTTTGTAAGGTCCTTGCGCCAAGCTGATTTTGATCTTTACGTCGACAGTGTAGCTAGGATGCTTCCATGGTTTTTCTCCCTCAACCATTCCAACTATGCCCGGTGGCTTTCAGTTCATGTCCATGATATGCGGTCCCTAAAGTTTACAGCTCCTGATGTAGCACAGCAGTTTTACAAAGGAAACTTTGTAGTAAAGAAATCTGCAAAGCGATTCTCGGCCATTGCAATAGATCAGGCCCACGAACAAAACAATGCCATTGTTAAAGGCGAGGGGGGAGCAGTAGGACTTACAGAGAGTCCTCAGGCACTACGTCGATGGATGGTTTCAGGGCCAGAATTGGCAAGAGTGGTGAATGAGTTCGAGCAAACCATGAAACCCGATGCTGAAAAGGGTCTATCATCATTGAAGCACCACGAAGAACAGGATAGTTTTCAAGCCTCATTTTCAAAGGGTGTTAAAGATCTTGTTAGCGTTTTTGAAGATTTGGGAAATCCATTCACAGATGACACTGGTCAACTGGTTGTTTTGGACACCAAAGAGATTGCAGACCAAGAAGCTGTTAACAGAATGCAAGGTATTAAAGCCATCGGTGATGAGGAGAGTAAGAGGTTCATGGAGGAATGTCTAATAAAAGGAACAACCTCTTTATATAATCCAATCAAACGAAACCAGCGCACTTTTTTTCGAACGCCACCCGCGAAAACAACAAAAGCACAGCAACAAGTTGCATCACTTAAAAGCGATTGCTCATTATTTTCTCGTCTCTTCATTTCCTGTCAAACAAGAGAGGGCGATCTAGAAGATTTCTTCATGCACGAGAATCAGGGGTGCCCCCCATCACTCTCCAATGCTGGAAAACTTCGTTTGCCAACAAAGAAATCGGACCTGCTAAATTGTATTCAAAGTAATGAAAATACTCAAAGTCAGGCCCCTGACGGAGTTCAAGTGCTAATAATGGACGGAGCAGTGGTTGTAAATATGGTCAGACCAAGTAGTACCCAAACAACATTCTCTGACTATGCAAATGAATCATTTATTCCGTACATCAAATCACAATTACGTCATACACACCGTGTAGACATTGTTTTTGATGAATACATAGAAGATAGTCTAAAAGCAACCACTAGAACTGCCCGAGGATCTGGAGTACGTATGCGTGTTGGCGCTGACATCAAATTACCACGTAAATGGGATGCATTCCTACGTGAAGATCATAACAAGCAAGGGCTGTTTAGGTTCTTGGCAGAAAGCATCGTTTCTCAAGAACAGAGTAGCAATCAGATTATAGTCACTTATGGCCATCAAGTTCTATCCTCTCCACCAGTTGACACAACTTGCCTCTCTCCCTGCACCCATGAAGAGGCTGACACCCGTATAATTCTTCATGCTGCAAATGCTATACAGCAAGGTCACAACAAGATTCTTCTGCGTACGGTTGATACGGATGTCGTCGTTCTGGCTGTGGCCTTAGTTCCAAAACTACCTGTCCATGCAAAGCCAGAGGTGTGGATAGCATTTGGAACGGGCAAACATTTAAGATTCATTGCAGCTCATGAAATTTCCAGAAGTCTTGGTCCTCAAACATCAATGGCACTTCCTTTTTTCCATGCTTTCACGGGTTGCGACAATGTTTCCTGCTTTTCTGGCCGTGGAAAGAAGACAGCATTTCAAACATGGAAGGCCTTCCCTCAAGTCACGACTGCTTTTCTAGCCCTTGCTTGTCAACCATGTGAAATAAGTCCTGAAAATATGGCTGTTCTAGAGAGGTTTGTGGTTATCCTATACGACCGAACGTGCCAATGCCAGAAAGTGAATGATGCAAGGAAGACTCTTTTTTCCAAGAAAGGTAAACCACTTGAAGCCATTCCTCCAACACAAAGTGCCTTGCTGGAGCACACAAAGCGTGCCTCTTTCCAGGCTGGTCACTGCTGGGGCCAGACCCTGATATTGCAGCCACAACTTCCAAGTCCACAAGATTGGGGCTGGACACACTCCTCAGATGGATGGCAACCCTTTTGGACAGCTCTACCATCTGTCACCAAATCATGCAGAGAACTAACGCGCTGTGGCTGCAAGAAGAGTTGTACAGGACGTTGTTCTTGTTTTAAGGCGGAACTTAGCTGCACTGCATTATGTTCATGCCCCTGTGAAATATAATGGCCACCCTCTCAGAATATTCTCAGCATGTCTTTGATTTTGACTTCACTATGCATTAAAGCTATTAAAGTATAGAAATCGAAACTTCTATTATCATTGATACAGTAATTCCCAGTTAAAAGAACTTTATAATAGATATTCGCTACTTTAGAACCCATTTCAAATAGCTAAGTGGTTACTATTATACACAAGATTTTACCACAAAGATTGTACCAAAAAGAAATTTCTTTCCGGTTAGAAATATGGCCATCACTATGAAAAAAAAACACAGTGCAATTTCCAAACACAAGCATAGTATTGATACTAATGTGTAACAATCTATTTAAAATGGCCTACAATTGAGATTACTGCACAAAAACTTAATTTTTAGACAAAGTTCCCCATTTGGAATTTTACTTCCGGTTCAAAATGGCTGCCATTTTGTAAAAATGCCGTAAATTGTCAACCATATGCATAGTTGGGCCGTTACTTCAAAAGACCTTCTTTCATTCTGATAAATGATTTCAATTGCTGCAAAGAAACAAGAGTTTTATATCAGATTTCAGCGTTAGGAATATTACTTCCGGTTCAAAATGGCCGCCATTCTGAAACCCCACCTTAAATTGCCTCAAAACTAAGTTTTCAAGTTGGCACCACGTCACAACTTAATCCTAACATAAAAATGAGTCATATTACGAAGTATTATCATTTTAACCCTAATGTGAACAATTCCCTCACCTATCCGCCTCACTAGTAAGACTATTTATCAAAACATTATTGAAACAGAAGCTAATTGTAGTTTATTTATCTTCTACCATTAAAACACAATGATAATAGTTTCAACATGGGGATTTTAGGCAAAGGAGAACTCTTGAGTCTTGGCACACCACTGCAACTGAAAATGTAGTAATTCCAAACCACTCCCAACACAGTATAATATTCTTTTTAAAAAATAGTTTTACTGACATTTCATATAAATATAGATTTCTAGTCTTTTATTGTTTTATTGTATTGTATTTTTATATTTTTATTCAATATTTTAAATCCTTATTTCACACATTTTAACTTTTATATACAGAGTCTTTTTAAATATTTTTTACTTGTTAAAGGTTATAGTTTGACAACCGAAAGCTTGTGTTTACTTGTAATTGTATGTTTTTAAAGTTATAAATTTTTAATCATGTTCTAACTTCAAACTTTAATTCACAGAATGAAAAGTTTGCTGGTATTGGTGATGGAAAAAAGCGTCTGAACAATCTTGTGGCAGCCATCCGGTCTCTTGGACTGACCTTTGCTGTGTGGAAGAATAAAGAAGAAAGAAAAGGTTTTGAGTGGACCTCATTGAGAGGGCCAGAAAAAAGAAAACTACTGTTTGAGCTGCCTAAGAAGTTCAAAGAGATCTTGCCAGAGAACAAGTGTGACAAAGTGTTCAAGTTTTGGGTGGTGAGATTTAAATAGTTTTATTTTGAAATATTGTTTTATAACTAAGCCTATTAAATTGAGTTGCATATAATCAGGATTCGTCCAGGTCCTTAAAAACCTTAAAAGCCCTTAATTTTTGCTTTCCAAAATTTGAAGCCTCGAAAGTCCTTAAACTTTACAAAAATCAATCATGATCCTTAAAAAGTCCTTGAAGTTTTGCCTTTTTACTGAAGATGGCATTTTGTTTGAATCACGAGTCATGTACTTATCTGTGTCAAGGAAAATCAATATCGTAAAGTCATGTTTAGGTCTGTTCTGGTGGTTGATGTCCCATTAGTTAGTTTCCATATATTGTCATTCAGTATATGAGCTGATAACCGAGATTGAGTGAACCAATTAGAACACTAGAAACGCATGGTTGAAATATCCATTAACTTTTTCTTTGATTAGAAGCAGTTGCATCTAATTTGGTCTTTAACTTATAGTGCCTCTGAAATATGTTAAAAGTACTAATAATTCTCCTGACTGTATCTGTAAATAGTATATATTTATAATACCATAACTTGGTACTTATTAATTATTTCTTTTCAGGATTTTAAAGAGCTTTTTCTCATTTTTAACAATGACCACCCTACTGAAGATCAAGTTAGCTGTTTCCATGAAAAGGTATTTAATTTGTACTAATAAATTAATGTAAATGTAATAATTCATTGTTTCTTGGTAATAAACATAAGAGATTTACATCGTTAATATGTTTTTTCATTTTATACACAATGCTACAGGGTTCAAAACATTTGGTATCTTATATCCACAGGACAAAATTTTGGTACTATGTATTATAAGTTGTATCCCAAATGCATACTAGGAAATTTATATTTATGATTGTATTAAATATTGAAAACCAGCTCACAAAGAAGAATGTCTTTTTAATGTTTAAGTTTAGGTCTAACAAGTAAAATATAACATAAACTTAACAATATGGTCAGTGTTGAAAATTTTTTAATTTACAGGCTCTAGAATGGGGAAAACATCTACTAGCAATGGATGGTGATGCATACAGCCAAGTTAACAGAATCACCCCTTATATACATATATTGATTTACCATGTCATTGATGTCTTTAAAAATCATGGTAGCCTCAAGATCTTCACTGGGCAAGGTAATGGTTTAATACCAGTTTATCATGCATTTATCAGACTATCAGTTAAACTTGTCCCTTTGTTTGTCCTATTTTAGGTACTGTATGCTATAACCTAGACATTTTATTTTTAGGTGTTGAGAAAAAAAATGAAGAATTTAGAAGAATATTCCATAGAAAGATAAACCGATGGGATGCATGTGCAAGCTTAATTCAAGTGGAAAAAAGACTTGAAGCACTTTCATATTCGAAGCGGGAGCCAAGATCCTATGAAAAGCGAAAGCATGAGTATTGGGTAGAAGGGGGCAAGCAAGCAGCAGCAAGAAAGGTGATAAGAATTAGTGTGTTAGGCCCAGAGCTGGCAGAAGCACCATCCCCCTGTGATCAGGCCACACTGCTATATAGTGAGTCAGAGTTGCAAAAGTTAAAAAGCAAAGACTTGGTGGCCATTTTGGAGAAAATTGTTGGACATTCTATATACAAAAAGCAGAGAAAGAGAGATCTTATAAGCAAGATTCTAGAACAATCAAATCCTAGAGCCCAGTAATTAATATTTATGCTGAAATTGTACAGTCTGTATGTTAATACAGTAAAAACTTGCATATACAGACCTAGTGAGCTAAGAACTTATAGGCTGAAATTTAGCATTTTGAAACACTAAAATATAAGAACCTCTTTAGCCTGACAAAGAAAAACCTTTAAAAGTCTAAGTTAGTGCTGGTGTTTATATAGCAGATTAAATTATCCTGTATCTGTGAATATTGTATTTCAGCTTTCTTTTTAAAGTGAATACAGTAATTTTAAGTAGGTTTGATAGTATTATTGATATAAAAGTATTTTTTCATTTTTGTAGATTTGATGAAATAGTAGATTTCATAATATTTTAAGTAATAATAAGGTTTTTTATAATACATGAGAATAATTAGTGTAAATATACACCTTGAAAATGTAAATATGTTTTTACATGCATGTTGAAAAATGTATGATAACCAGAATTAAATTTTATTATCAGTATTACAGTTGTGCTCATTTTTGTTACAGTATCTTAAAGCTCATGTGCATTTTAATCTGAGACAAATTCCATCAACTGCTTATTACAGTCAAAGGAATATCTTGTTTTAATACATCAGTCGCCAGAAATCTGTCTAATGAGTATTTTTTTTTAAAAAAAAAGTTATAGTAGATTAATAGGCCTTATTACGGTTTTAGCCGCTTAGTTGACGAGTGGCCAAAGTTGCTCAAAATAAGAGTTTGTATTGAAGTTCGGTATCAAATGTTATAAATAACATTTTAGTTTAGAAAAAAAAAATGAATTGAAAATTCTAATGTTAGGAGAGAGGAACTAAATGCCAAAGTTTGAGGCAGGTAGCCGCATACGAACGCGCCTAGTTACAATTTGAATTTTTCCAGACATTTGTTTTGGTTGTCGTTCTGCCGATGAAACACTACTGACAACAAAGAAATGTATGGAAAATTTCAGATTGTGACTTGACGCTTTCGTATGCGTGTTATTAAAGATATTTGATGTCGAACTTGCATACAAACTCTCTTAGCCACTTTGCCTACTCTCCAAGATGGCGGCGAAAACCGTGATAAGGCCTATTATAACAGGGCCTAGTTGTTCAAAAGACGATTAGTGCTAACCCAGCATTAAATATTTAACAATTCAAATATCGTCATTGCTGCTGCTATACAAGAAAATAATAATTTTTGGCTGTAAGTAATGTATCAGCTTTTGAAGTTCGAATTTCGAAATCACCCAAATAAATGACAAAGCGGGCTCGTAATATTTTACTGAGGAATGTGTATCCGTAAAATATATATATTATAGTTTCGCTCACATGCAATGTTATGCAACTTTAATTGTAAGACGTTACAATGTTTGCGCCCGCGAAGTTCAAATTAACATCGCAAAAAAAGACTAGAATAAGATATTTGTATTTTAACGATAAATGACGTGTCTGATCGAGTTTGCATATATATAGACCGACAACTGGCATTCGAAGCCTAAAAACAAAAAAAAAAAGGGGAGAAAAAATACAAGATTTTGTTAGACCTGATTTTATGTTTGAATCGCGTTTTCCAAACCTGCTTAATTGCAAGAAATGCATTTATTATAGGGTACGCCTCAGAAAAATAAACCAGAGTTTTAGCATCTGTATGGAAAGATGAATGAAAACGGAAAGGCTATAAATTTTGAAAACCCTAATTATGCGTTTTTTTCAGTGCGAAAAGTAATGATTTTTATGATAAAGTTTCAGTTTAAAAAAAACTCATTGATAAAAACTGAAATGAACGTAAAGGTTCTCGTCAGATAAAGCATGAGGAAAGTAATATTTATTTTCGTTGCTTAAGTAGGGAGGCAAAGGCCTCCCAAAGACAGCAGGTATCATGCCCTTTTGGTGAGGGCTTTCAAAAGCACCTCACCGTAAAGGGCATTCTGCCGCTTAAGCCTTGGTTTTGGTGGCGGCGTAGGTGGTGGTGTAGGAGGCACTAGCTGTGTTTCTATCTTATCCATCTTGTATGTATTTTGCAACCGAGCGATAGTTCTTTAAATGCAGCTCGTTTCCTAATGCATGTGGGAGGCTGGTTTGATTCGTTTACGAAGTTGACAAACACTCAAAACCTTAAAAAACACAAATCTTAGGACGGACGAGTTGCCATTCTGATTTAAAAAAATTCAAAATGTTCAGGCCGATAAAATTAGTATAATTATGTTTGTTTCTTAGAGCGAAAAATCGACGTGATTTATGATGACAGTTTAAAAATTCATTGAAAAAAGTTTAAAGGAACGTACAGGTTTCAAACTTAAAAAACTATTTAGAATGTAACCCATTGAAAGCTCGATCGATCATTGTGGAAAAAATTTCAAAACGGGCTGACTGTAAGCTTGAAGTCGAACACTTATTATAATAAAGAAAAAAGTAAATGCGAATGGGAAAAGTCTTCGCGCGCGCTGATGATAAACCGGGATATTTTTAAGTAATCTAAACTAAATAGTTGTCATATACCGTGAGACGTGAGACGCGGTTTCATTCGGTTTACATGTGCAGTTAAATGCGTAACGGGGTGCAAAAAACATGGGAAGGTTATTTGATTAAAGTTTTTTTTTCTATGTTTTGGGTTTAAAACATTAAAAAAGATACGCAGTACTGACGCAGAAAGCAGAAATCTCGATCTGAAACAGACCCAGAACAGAACAGCTGAAGTGTCAAAACAAGATATCGAACGATAGCTGACGGTTCACCCGGCATCAGACAATGTACGCGTTCCCGCAAATGAGAGAAACAAATTCTTAGACGTGATTTATGATGAAATTTTCAATTTAAAAATTCATTCAAAAAGTTTAAAGGAACGTACAGGTTTCAAACTTAAAAAAATATTTTATAAAGTAATTCATTAGAAAAGCTCGATCGATCATTGTGGGAAAAATTTCAAAACGGGCTGACTGTAAGCTTGAAGTCGAATACTTATTATATTAAAGAAAAAAGTAAATGCGAATGGGAAAAGGCTTCGCGCGCGCTGATGATAAACCGGGATATTTTTAAGTAATCTAAACTAAATAGTGTTCGGGTTCTGGATCAGAAGTAGGGTTACGCTCTTTTCGTGATTGAAATTGAGAAAGTTTTGTTTCTTTCAACTCGAGGATTTAAAAAAAAATTTTTCAAATACAAATCTTGACACTAAAAGATAAAAACTAATGAAGGTATTCGTAGGGAAATAACAAAGAAGTGGGTTAATTCAAATGGACAGAAGTGGATGAAATAAATTTATATACAAAAGTTTAAAACAAATGAATCTTTGGTTATTTTCTTTTTTGGTTTTGTTGGCTCTTAAAAGAGCCGTTTCTTTGGGTCAGCTACAGCCTCATGTAGTGCGACTAAAAGATTTCAGGAAACATACAATAATCTTCTGAATTGGCCTTCTCTTCAGCTTTCTTCCGATGCCGATCTCATAAAACTGGGGAGAGAAACCTAAACAAGGCTTTATTTTAACCGGAAACTGTACCGATCTTTGTCCACCGTCGAGTGTTACTCCTCGCTTCAGGTAAAAATCGAGGCCAGCCTGCTGCATTTGTTCCTCGGTGACGAGTTGTGGTTTTGTCTGCAGTAGCTTTGAAAGATGCGGAAACAGCGTCCATAAAATGTCGTGAGGGAATTCCAACGTCACAGTGGAAAGTAAAGGCTTCTTGAGCTCGCGCTCCAACACACGCCCCAAAACAGATCTCCACTCTTCCATTCTTACGGTGTCTGGTTGTGGATTCTCGAAGCTGTCGAGAACAGCGTCCGGCAGATGGGACTGTGGCTCCCATGTGGACTCTTCTTCACTATATCCTTGCCAGGAAACCAAGAACTCCATTTCCCCACGTCCTTGTCGTTTTCCCCACAACTTTTCCACTAAAAACGTTTCTTCATAAACTTCTCGCTTCCGTTCCGGGCGAAACTTCTTTTCTTTCGGAAGTTCGAGATCTGCTGCTGTTTTGTAAAATCCAGCAGGTTTACGCTGTCGCTTCTCCATGATTTTGAATAAATGATAAACTGCGCCAATCTATATTTATGGCAAAAGCTTCATTACAATAGGATCGAAACCAACCAATTATTTAAAGCTGAAATATTTTAAGATCCAATCACAAAATAATAAATTTAACTCATTGAATTTGAAAAGAACCGCGCGTCAAGCAGACCGTAACAACATGTCCTCAACACATTATCCGTTTGTGGACTAAATCAGAACTTATTAAGTCGTATTTTTCTTTTCTTTATTGAAGTTTGACTTTATGTTGTTGTGTTTGGTTCAGTTTAGGTCATTTTCGCAACTATGAAACAAGCAGTTCAGTAGTTGTAAAAAGAGTTTTAAAGAATAACAACAATAATATACTGAGATGTTCTTCAAATTGGCTTGATTTGCAATAAAAATGTCAGCTGAAAATTTCATATTGAATTGAACGTGAAGGTTTCGAACCTATAAAGTTTAAGATTAAGAATGTAAAATACAATTATACACTACTTCAATATTTGAAGTTTCTCTCATTGAATTCCAAAAGAATCGCGTTAGCCAGATCGCAGTATTTCCCAACTTGTTCTCGAACAACAAATGCCGTTTGTGAATTTCTTCAAAGCGAGTCACCTTATACATTTCATTGAGGTCTGAGTCCTATTTTGGTTAATTTGGGAAAGTTTATAAATTTATAAGTTTTACATCGTGGAAGTGGTGTATACAAACAGATTAGCTACTACGAATAACTCAGTTCGGTAGATGACTAAATCGCGCTTAGAACTGAAAAAAAAAAGAGTTTCCGAAACAATGAAAGATTAAAACACGTTTAGTTTAGTTTAGCTCATTTAAAAAACATTCTGCTTTATTATCATCGCACGCAAAAACTTTTTCTATACACATTAACCGTTTTGAGTTTTGCGGAATACGACTTCAAATTTAGTAAACATAATATAAATGTTATGCCCAGTTGTTATTTTTACTTGAAGTATTTCACTCCGCTTGTTGCTTGTTGGTTTCACGCCAAAGAAGAACAAGTTTGGTTTGGGCTAAAAAATTGAAATGAACTTAACTAGGTTCCAAATCTAAAACTTGTTTTAAGGTATTACATTTGGAAAGGCTGATAAATCCTTGAGGAAGATTTTTAAAACATCGCCAAGCGCCGAATGTTGCACCAAATACCAAAATAGGACAGACAAGAATCTCTTCTGTTTAAATAAACGCAAGTCCAAATTGCATGTTAAAAAGGAAATACTTTTTTTTAAAGATATTGTTGCTTCTTTGCGTAAAACATCGAGAAACAAGGAGCGGGACGATATACTTTCAGTGAAAATAACAGCGGGCGATAAGATAAATTTAAATAAAACTAAATAACTCCTTTTATTTGCTATCAAACAATGAAATTTCAATGTCTCATAAAAAAAATACGAAATTTGAAGTCGTATTCTGTAAAACTACAACGGTCAATGCGAATAGAAGTTTTTATAAGCGATGACAATAAAGCAAGATCTTTTTTAAGTGGGCTACTCTAAACAAGGTTTCAATCTTTCATTGTTTTGCATGCGTTTCCTGTTTTGCGATATAGTAACACCCTCAAGTTCTCATGAGGATTACACCTCACAAGATAATCTTTAATTGCTTCCCGAACAATGGAAAGGACTTTCACAACTTTGATTAACTAATGCATACATTTTGAGCTTGATGAGCTTAATTTTTTTTACCGCCAAACTGTCAACCAATCAACGACGTTCGGTCAACTAAGTATTCCTAATCATGTAACAACTACCAACTGTAAGTAGATGTCCGCCGAAACAATAGGCATTCTAGGCTATGTTGCCGATATATGAAAGCTTACATTTATTGCACTTTATTAGAAATAAAACCCAGGAGGACTGATAATCTAGTTTATGCATATGTTGGATCTTGTATAAACGGGCGTTGTTCCTTGTTCCATGGAATGTCATGGTTTCTTTCATGATACGACACCAACTGCATTTTTGTTTTCCACATGGTTTGCATCGTGTTTCTTGGTTATCGGTTCTGCCAAGTTGGGTGAATTTTGCAAACTCTAGTTTGTGTCGTAAGTTCTTTGGTCGTCGATGTGCAATAAGGGGAGGGTCTTTGAATATAGAGGCCAGTCTTTCTTTAGATTTTAAGAAATCCCAGTTTCTGTTTGCTATCTCGGCAATAAATGGTGTATGCGGGCTGATTGTATAAATACTAGTGGTGTTCGGTTTACAGTTTCTCTGGCCATTATTTGTAAACAGTCTTCCTGTGTCATTGAAAGTACTTTCTGCATTTCGTTGAAGACAGTGTTTTGTTTGCATCCGCAGGCTAGAAAGTATATTGAGTATTCCTCTACTCGATTTTTTAGCGTTTCACTGTGAGAACATATTTTTCTTAGCCTCAATGCTTGACTATATGGAATGTTATGTTTTAAATGTGGCAGATGTGCAGACGTCCAATCTAAGTACGGATGGGTATCTGTTGGTTTCATAAAGGTCTGTGGATACATTCCCTTCTTTATCCTTCTTAACAGTTGTGTCGAGAAAGTTCACCTCTGTGTCTGATATTTCGTGGGTGAATTTGATCAATAGGTTCGCATTGTTGAGTTGTTCCAAAAAGGCGAGTAGTGTTTCCATGTCACCAATCCACACTAAAAATATATCGTCTATGAATCTGAGCCAGTCGATGAT
>JAOTRI020109507.1:0-13175 GCA_028564885.2 Zoanthus sanctaehelenae | reverse complement strand
GCGGCTTGTGATTTTACAACGTTCTCGTGTCTCTCCCAACATCACGCGTGCTCTATTTCACCGATAAAGTCATAGAAAGCTGCATGTGCTCTAATACTTAAATAGAGTATAAAGTCTAAAACGTTTTAGGGACTGCCAGTATTTTGTTACTTGTACACTATTATAGTTATGATTTTTAAGTTAAAATTGATTTCTAAGCTCTTTTCTTACTCAGTGAGAAGTTTCATGTTTCAGCAAAAATGAATTTATTTGATTTAAAACGAGATGATAATAAAAGTGGTAATAGTCACCACTGACAAATCTCTATACTTCGTCGATAGTTATAACTTACGAGCACAGGGTTGCGTGTTGCAAGTATCGCTCTGGACATTTGGCCCCAAGTGTGTGCAGTTTGAGCCACCAAACTCAGGAACAGGAACAGTGCAAGCACGTGATCGTTGTCGATGGCCACCACCACATGTGACGTCACACTGGGTCCAAGAACCCCAATCTGAGTAACCGCCGTGGACTAACAAGAAATGTATTGGTTAGAATCTCCACATGTTACAATTGATATCGAAGAATATGAAAAAATTAAAGGAATAAACGCTAAAGAAGGAGAATTCAGAACATGCATCAATATTTGCTGTGTAGGAATGATAAATAAAAAAAAGAAATTGAGATATTTTGCTCATGCAAATAAGCTCAAGCAAAAACGTTTTTTAACCTCAATTGAAAAGGTATAGGTTATCAATTATTCTTAACCTAGCGTGACACTCAAAATGCTATTATAAAATGTCATCTCAAACTGATATGCTACGAATTGCTCGCAAAGTAATTTAAAAATAAATAAATTCGACACGGTAATTGCAATATATGCTAGAGAATTTTAATAAGAAATGAAAAAAAAAAGAATTTGAGAAAATGTTTGGACGATCTCAGTTAGAAACATAACGGTATTTAAATCTTTTGATACAAAATTATACATATAAAGCCGTTGATAAAAATTGAGAAAAATCACTGGAATTTATCTTACCTTTACAAGGAGCAAGAGAGCAATATTCCTCTTGCTTTGATGATCCTTCGCACGACTTTCCACCATGCGCCGGGGGCGGAGAGTCGCAATCGCGACCGCGGGAGCGTTTGGCTGCACCACATGTAGCTGAGCACTCAGTCCACAAGGACCACATGCCCCACTGCCCATCAACTATACATGAACAGAGTATTCATACATATATTTATACAATTAAGAATGGATATCAATATGCGTCAGGGGTGTTGCTAGAGGGAGGAGTCCAGGGGTTTCAAAGCGCTTTTTTAAAGAGGGAGACATTACATAAAATTTGATAATGAGCGCTCTTTTCTTTTCTTATCTTGTTTTCTATGAAATAAGCATTTTGTGGGGCCAGGAAAATTGACAAAAAAGATTTTATCACACAGGTTTTTGTGATTTGGAATTCCCTTCTTAAATATGCTAGCTACGTACAGCTAACTTATTGTAGCTTGTATCAAATTATTTTTTATGCAATAAAAATCATAGTAGAATTTTTTCGATTTTAGTCAAATCTATGAAACTGAAAAGTTTCCTCAACCATGATCCATTATTAGCCGCATCTTTAAGGATACTGGCGATAATCGCAAATGGCATCAATATTAAAGTATGACGGAATAGTTTGAAACAGAAGGGATTGTATGATAACTTTTAGTTTTTGAAACTGATGGCATTCGAAGAATTTACTTTTGGTTTTTGAAATACATTTTGGACAAGAATGAGCACATTCAAGATATTGGAATTTCTTCAACTTTAAATTATTATGAAAGAAAAACTCTTTAACCATTATCAAAAATGATTTCGCAAAGATTAGTTACGCAGAAAATCGAGCCGTTGATGTTTCAGACGAAGTGAAACTACTAAAGAATAAGGTAGAATTTTTGGCAAAAAGAACTGAAAACTGTCTACTGTGAACAACCTCTCGTTAGTACTTCTTACATTTAATTTTTGTTTACATTTGCAACATAAAAACGGAATGCTTTAAGTTTCAAGAGAGGCCAACATCAATTTTAGTTTGAATATAAATAAATGTATGAAAGAAATCATGAATAACCCTTCTCAAACTTACAAGCAAACAAAAAAAGAAAGACCATGTCTTGAACTCACCAGGACAGTCCACCAAACTACAGGGCATATCTTGTCTGTCAGGACCAACGCAGCTGTGGCCACCATATTTTGTTGAAGGGTTATCACATCGACGCATTCGTTCTCGCTTACCAGCTCCACAAGAAGAGGAACAGAAACTCCACATGCTCCACGGCGCCCAATTTCCGTGAACTATACAAATAACACAATTTAAGTATTTTGTATTGATTGGAAGTTGTTTATTTGCTGCTCGGGCTTACTTACATGGTGTTTTGTACCGAAGTACTTCGTCCATTAGTAAGAGCGCAAAGCTTACAACTGTAGATGTGGATATAAAGACAAACTCAAGTATAGATAGCACAAACGTGCTAGTAGCTAACTTGAAGCCACTATATTAGGTACTATGGATATAAACGTGAACTCAAGTATAGATAGCACAAACGTATTAGTAGCTAACTTGAAGCCACTGTATTGGGTACTGTGGATATAAAGGTGAACTCGTGTAGAGATAGCACAAACGTGTTAGTAGCTAACTTGAAGCCACTGTATTGGATACTATGGATATAAAGATGAACTCATGTATAGATAGCACAAACGTGTTAGAAGCTAACTTGAAGCCACTACACTGGGCACTATGGCTATAAAGATGAACTCAAGTATAGATAGCACAAACGTGCTTATGGCTAACTTGAAGCCACTATACTGGGCACACTATGGATATAAAGACAAACTCAAGTATAACACAAACGTGCTAGTAGCTAACTTGAAGCCACTACACTGGGCACTATGGCTATAAAGATGAACTCAAGTATAGATAGCACAAACGTGCTTGTGGCTAACTTGAAGCCACTATACTGGACACACTATGGATATAAAGACAAACTGAAGTATAACACAAACGTGTTAGTAGCTAACATGAAGTCACTATATTGGGTACTATGGCTATAAAGATGAACTCATGTACAGATAGCACAAAAGTGCTAGTAGCTCACCTGAAGCCAATATATTGGGTACTATTGCTGTAAAGATGAACTCAAGTATAGTAATTTTTTCATCAATAAAGCTTGCTAACCTGGGCAGTGCTCTGGATTGCAATGCACGACCTCTTTGGCAGTTCCTATCTCAGAGCAGTTGCGCCCACCATACATGGGCTGCGGATTAGTGCAGTCCCTTGTTCTGAACTTCTTTCCGTTACCGCATGAGCGACTACAAGGGCTCCAGTCTGTCCATCCCGTGTAGTTCCCATCGATTGCTACCACATGGAAAGAAATGGTTATTAAAGCGTAAGGCCATCAAAAGAGAAGATTCATGGGCTTTTACTTTTTGTAGAAGACACAAGATTAAACCAATCAAGAGAATGGGAGTTTGAGTAATTCTGAGTCGCATAGGCTAAGAAGTAATTGACATTTTGAAGTATTACTTTTTTAGATATGCATTACAGTCTTTACTTATCATTATTCACTATTAAGCTGAAAATGTATACATTTCAAGCAAAAATTAATAGTGTGTTATTTATTAACAGTGGCTTGCTAAAGGCTAGTTTCGAACAAGAATTTACAGTGGAGTTTGTAATCGGTCCATTTTGACTCCAGTTTAATACACTCGTTCTACTTTTAGAGATTCCACATAGCTCAATAGTCAGTTATGGTAAAAGAAGAAAGTTAATAATGACAAGATTTTTTTTATATATTTTAATAAGCGGGTCACTTGGAAGAGTTGTTCGTTTTGAAAAAGAAAACAGATAAAAATTAGGATTATTATAAAATGGAAACATTTTCCCAATACGTTAACAAGAAACTTTGAAAAGAGATAAAACTAAAAGGTCGATGTTGATAATGATTATTCCTTTTTGATCAAGACAACATATTTTTCTTACTGACAACAGCTAAGCACAGAAAACGTTTTTTTTGAGAGCCAGTTTGCTGCCTCTGCACAAAATTAAGGGCAACAATACAAACCTGCGGTTAAGCTACAACAGAGTTGGGTAAAATTTAAAAAAAAGTTTCAAAAAATAAGTCTATTTGTTTACCTCCAAAGAGAATATGTTCATTAATGATTTGAATTAAGCAATAAACCAGTACGATGGACTATATTTGCAATTGGTGTCATCGTCTTTCTAATTGTAATAAAATCGAATCTCCACAACATATTACAATTGCTGTACCAAGCAAATAAATTTGAATACTTACGGCATCGTCGTAGTGCGCATGGCTTCTGCTGGATAGCATCACCGCTGCATCCTTGACCACTATTACTTGGCGCTGGGTTATCACACACTCGTGTTCTAATCTGTACACCGTCGCCACACGTTGCTGAGCATGCTTCCCAAGCAGACCATGCTGACCAGTTTCCATTTACTGTGGACACATCAATACGGTTATCAGGCTTTTACAAAAAACAATGCAGCTCCGTATGATAATAAAGTTGAAATAAAGTTATAATACTTTCAATACAAAATCCAATAAAATTATAGTTCCAAATTGATAATAAAACAAAACAGATAAATTTTAACAGGTAACTGTAAAACAATATTTTCCAATCTTTAAAATTAAGCATATAGATAGCAGAACTATCCAGTAATTAACTTTAAACCACAATAATGGGCCTTACGGACACGGGGTAACTCAGGGTTGTCGCTAAGCACCGGCTGCCGGCGAAATTCGCCGGCTGAGAAATTGGTAACCGCTGGCTGGATTTGGCCATCCATCACTCGGGAAAGGGCAACAAACCGTTAATTTAGGCGTTTTTAACCGGCTCAAATGCAACACTAACCGCCAGACAATTTTCTTAGCGACAAACCTGGGGATTACCCTTATCATAAACAATACCATAAACAGTAGCCTGCAGTCAATAAAGAGTTTCTTCGCTCAGGCCGCATAAGCATAGCATAAGCTGCAAAGCGGCTCAGGTTCATAAACAGATCATAAGATGTAATGTAAACGCATATGCTCTTGCGGAAAGAGGCAATAAAAATTATTGTCAAAAACAGATAGCGAAAAAAGAGTCATGAAGCCAAGATATTGCGCACTACGGCCTCGTAGGTCATATTTAATGATCTATTCCAAACAGCTGTGACCTGTAATACCTTAGCAAGGATTGGTTTTTCCAAGCTTCTTTTTTACACTTACTTAAATTGAGTAATTTACCACTCATGAAATAAACCATTGATTGTTCACCGGATAATTCCAGTTTACTTTTAGAAGAGGGACTAATTTCTATCTATTTCAATTTGAATCAAAATGCGCTCTAGACAAAGAAATACGGTATTATAAGTTCATCTTACCTGCACAAGCTGACGGTTCACAAGAAAGACCCTGAGTATAAGGTCCAATGCATGCTCGACCACCATCAGATGGTAGGGGACTGTTACAGACTCGGCTTCGTACTTGTATGCCCTTCCCACACATCACATTACACTTGCTCCAATTTCCCCAGCTGCTAAATCCACCATCAACTGAAAAGACATAAAGAACAAAACTCTCAGCAATTTGAAAGTCAGCTAAATTACTGCAATCTTCTTGCAAATACCAAAATCACCAGTTTGAGAAATGAAAATGTCAGTGAAACGTAAAACAAACAAGTCCTAATTGCTTCCCTAACAAACCGTTTATGTGGTACCACGTGCCAGCGTCTTTGGGGCTTTTCAACGAGACCTAAAGGATCATCTACAATAAACTAATACGTTCATCGTATGTAGAAAAATGATGGTACAAAGGATCATATAAATATCAATTTCACAATACAAATAAAATAATATAAACCTATCGATGCACTGGTATTAATATTGTGTATTTTTCTATTTATGAAGGTTTAGGCAAAAGCATTGCTATTTAACACCAAAAAAAGCCAACGAAATAATACCTGGACAGGCTACAAAATTGTCACACTGCTCGCTCTCTTGTGGTTCACCTAATATAGAGCAATCCCTCCCTCCCCATTTTGGTTGGGGATTGGTACAATTCCTAGTTCTTGAGCGCACTCCCTGACCACAAGACTGCGAACATTCGGTCCAGGGGGACCATTCTGCATACCCACCGTCAACTGGGGTGACTAAAGGTGAAAGCAACAAGCACATATGTTAAAATGTTTCTGACGTTTTAAAATGATCAAAGTACTATGGTCAAGCAAAACCACATCCAAAGTTAAAACTTTACTTTGTACCTTTTTTCCTTAGAAACACTTACTGTTGTAGAAGCCATATACAAAGTTGGTTTTCTCCTGTCCAACACAGTCTTCATTCTCATCTCGACATTCGTTGAAAGCTTTAGTTATACAACCCACCCAGGGTTTAGGAGCTGGTCGCTGGATGAAAGCGCCTTGAATGCCATCTTTGTTATACGTCATACCGGCACGTGGCCCAGATAAGCACTCTCCATATCCCTGAAGACCGAAATGTGAATACCCTCTTATTGTGGCGGCTTTGGCACATCTATATGATGAAAAAGTTGTGAATTACTATTTACAATTAATGTAAATAGATGGAAAGGAAGAGGTTAAAACATAAATACTTTTAGTTATTTAATGTCAATTATGAAGAAAGTGGTTGCCCATTCTTTTTAGCCACAGACTAATATTTAATCCCTAATGTCAGATCTTGGTGCAAAAGTCGACTTGGCAAAGGAAGGAAAACCAGAGCACCCGGAGAAAAACCCTCGGAGTCAGTTTGAGGGTCTTAAAAACGTCCGCTGAGTGGCTTACACGTTATGGCGCAAATTGGCAGCCGATCAGAAAAGCCCTCAGTTGAGGAGACAAACCACAACACCGGGAAGTGTATATGTTCTTTTAAGTCCCTCGATAGAGAGATGGAGAAACTGGGCCTACGGTTTAACGTCCTTATCCTAGAAGACGTGAAAGTCCAACCATTTGCAGATGTTAAAGCAAAGGCAGCACTTTCTCGTCAATTATTTAAAGACCTTGAGTGTTTGTCCGGCCGGGAATCGAACCTGAGACCTCCCGCACAGCAGACTTGCGCCTAACCAACTAGGCTAACCAGGCGGCGGTTTCTGTTCTTCTCTGATAGTTGCTATATAACAAAACACTTATTGACCTTAACGTCGGGAAAGTAGTATGTTTTGTCACAAAACATACACTGTTACCCATGGTGCCAGTCAATAAGATAAATTGATTCAGGAACACTGACCTGCATACCAACTCAGGTAGATACTGGTCCCAGTTATCACCATTAACAGGTATTCCCGAATATTTCTCACTTGTTGGATCATTATCGGTAAATAGCATTTCCGGGAGAGGTCTAGGGTCTTCTTCGTTATCCTTGAAACACCCCACAGGTTGGTACTGAACGTCACCTGTAAGAATTCACAAAGTCAACACGCTCGATATAGAAGAATATTCATATAAATGGTAAACAACAAAACAGTTAAGATAAGAGAAAGACTTCTTTGAAAGTATTTTAAAAAACGTTTATAAAATCTATACTAAAAAACCTTCAGTATTCTTTATATGAAATGTTTCTAAAATGTAACGGTTTAGACCAAGCCCCACCTATATTGGTAAATTATCTAATAATGTGATATGAGTGATTTTGAAATATAAAAGGGGCGAAGAAGAAAATTTTCATTCGGTGTCACAGATATAACTTGAGAAATGCACAAGACAGACATCATGCAACTACTGTTAGTAAATGAAATACATTTGAAAAGCATTTTCTTTCTCTTTCAAAGACGGTTAACTTTCTTTTAGAATCCAATCCAACCAAAATTCATCTGCAAATCCACATTGGCTACTATAATTGTTGATGGGCAACTAACATAATTTTATAACGGTAATTAAAAACGCTCTAGCAACACAGAAGTGCTCTAAGGCAAAGAAACAGACAGATAATTAACTAAGACTCTCAGTCAAAGAAGAAAGTCAGATTTTCAATGAAAGTATGATGCCTCAATGAGATGCCTCGCTCAGTCTAGAACTTGCTACTTACAGCAAGGACGATCGTTGCAGTACAAAGACTGTGTATCTTCACCAGTGCAGTTGCGACCACCCTTTGTGGGAGCTGGGTTGTTGCATACTCTTGTGCGCTTGCGTGTTCCAGCACCACATGCTGCTGAGCAGCCGCTCCAACCCGACCACTCTCCCCAATTTCCATCCGCTGTCAGAGTGAAAACACTTTGTTATACACGTTGCATTAGCACATTTTTATAGTTTTACCATTAAATAATGATAAACATTAATATCTTTTCGAGGGCTGCCTAGAGGTAAAATATTTTGATTTACAATCTAAACTCTGTATGTTATATAACGAATGAAACTACAAACTTCTCCAAAGAAATCAAGGCGGCAGTAACTCCATGTTTTTTCAAGTATCTCGTTATTTAGCGACCAATAAAAAATATCGTATCAAATTTCTAAAATACGAAAAAGATAAAAAATAGATAGTGGTAACTTCTTTTTAGAAATGGTTTTCAGGAATTTTTCATTTACCTAAAGTTTAATAAATGTTTCCAGACTTTTGAAAACTTGTACGAAAACTTTCAGTTACCGAAAGTTGTCAAATTAGAAACATCTTTTAGAGAATCAAGGACTTCGCGAACTGCTTTGTTGTAAAATATATGAATTTGAGTGCTTAAATTCTTCAATAATTTGACCAGAATTACCAAGAATGATTAATAGCATAAAAAAGTATTTAGTTTCCCAAAGTTAAAAAAACTTACCAGTGCATGGATCAAAATTACAAAACTTTGACTCGGTGTCGGGACCCAAGTAGAGACAGTCGCTACCACCAAATTGAGGAGGTGGAGATGAACATAACCTCCATCTTGAAGAAATTCCATAGCCACAGGGTTTCGAGCACTTAGACCATACGGTCCAGTTAGAAAAGTTGCCATTTACTGGGAAAAACAAAATCAATTCGTCAGTATCATAATCATTCATTAAAGACAAACACGATTACTACAAAATACTGCAAAAAATCACGAAATAAAGTGATGAAGGTATCTTCGAAAAAAACAAACATTACTTCTACAAGATTTCGCGCAGCTTGAACCTTAAATCCATTAGCCCGGGGTATATTAATAACTAATTCATTTTTGTATCAAGGACTTTATCAAAAGCTCCTTACATTGAAATTAATAATAGCATTTGAACTTAAATTGTAATAAAACAGATACAAAGACTTGGTAAACTTGACTTGATAAACAAGAATTTTTCTCAAAAAATAATGGCAAATTGGCGAAAAAAGGATTTTCATTAACTAATCTTTTGAATTCAAAGTTTAACCCCTAATTATTATACCTGGACAAGGCCTATAGCTACAACCGGCGACTTGCTTGGCAACACCTTCACAATCTCGTCCTCCATCCTCGGGTGCTGGACTGTCACACAATCTCTTACGTTCCTTCACCCCAGGTCCGCAGGCAGTGGAACAAACAGAGAAGTCTGTCCAGGCCCCCCAGTTTCCATCAACTGAAGCGATAACAAAAAAAACAAAGACAGTAGTCAGAATTTCTAAATTTTGTGGAAAAAGAAAAACTGTTTGAAATGATGATAAGAAATCGACACATTTCAGCTAATCCCGTTTAGTGCTTGTATAATCTCACATCGTTTGCTTTTATTTATGTATGCGACGGGAAAGAAGAATGAGGGTAAATTTAATTATTTTTCGAATCACTAAACAAACTTTTTTTAAGGAAGAAAATTTACGTCGCTAAATAGACAACCCAAAATGAAGCCACGAACAATGATAACTTATAGGTAACAGCTAAGAACATTAAAAAAACTGTTGAGCTAGGAGCTAGAGGTTACAATACGTTTCTAGACAGAATTATCTTACTTGGACACTTTTTAATGTAACAGCTGTCGACCTCAGTGTTAGGACCCAGTTTCCTTTCCTCACAAGTTAGACCGCCGTTCTCTGGTTTAGGATTATTGCACGTGCGTGTTCTCTTTTTCAATCCTGATCCACAAGAGGACGAGCATGCGCCCCAGGCCGACCAGGTTGTAAAGTTTCCGTGCACTAAAAAAACACCATTAGAATAAGAACCAGTCCACATGAAGCTCATTGGTTAACGAAGGTTACCTCAAACAGCATATGTGATTAGATAAATAATCCGGGAACACCTCAAGGTGCTATCCAGTGGTCACATGCAAGTTCTCTTAAAGAACTTGACAGAAAACACATTCTGTTTTAGGTAGCTTCACAAGTTGTGATCACGGAATACTAAATATTTGATGATTTATAGACAATGTAAGTATTCTTTTGTCTATATTCATATTAGCCTTCTTTGGAGTAAGATATTCCTTTGGGTTTTCTAACCCAGAATACGGGCTTAGTGAGGGTAATTTGAATGAAGATTAACTAGTCAGACTACTTAAATGTTTGTTATTTATGAATAAGGTCAATGATATTTGAACACACTGTACGTATGCATTTCAAATTATCAGTCGTAATAAGAACACCTATCAAATTAGTCATTTGGGGGAGACTAAGGCTTGCTTTTATTTCAATAGGCCAGTTTTAAATCTTATGTTGCTGCTAGTTTAAATGACTGCAGATTCATTTTATGCTGTCTTAGACTCATTTCATTGTTAGATATTCAGCAATATTTGATCGAACAGACAAATATCTAACAATATGAACAATTTTAAAAAATGATAAAATGCAGTGGCCTTTTGGGTAATTTAACTTTACGTCCAGGCTCAGATGGTACAGATTGAACACTTTGTCATTGTTCTCAGCGGCAAATTCAAAAACAGTCTATAGTGAATTTTTTTCGCACCAAATTCAAACATATTGCAAGATCACAATGTAAACAAATATCAAAAATTTATTTTGTTTCCTAGGGCTGTCTTGGTAAATTTGCTTCATTCATTAACAATGAGTCTCAGGAAAGAACGTAAATTTGTGTCATTCAAAAGTATTTTCTGAGGGATGGTTGAACATTACTGAACATCTTAATGGCCACCCCCAAAACACTTTATCCACATAAATTTCTGAAGATACCTGGGAAGATGTGGATATTAACCAGAACAACCAACAGTCTACATGTTCCACTTACTTGGACAAGGTATAACTTGACATGTTTTAAATTGCTCGGGGTCACCTTGTTCTGTACAATCTCGTCCGCCGTGTTGAGGCTCGGGTTTAGTGCAGGAACGCTTACGAGTCTGTATTCCCCAACCGCAAGAGACTGTACACGCTGACCAAGGCGTCCACGGAGTGTACTTGCCATCAACTACAGGTGGAAAGGAGGGAGTCAGTGGTTATCACACAAAACATACTTTTTCAAGGAAGCTATTAAGAAAAGACGCATTTAATAACCAAGCTCTTGAAAACTTTGAATCTGTTCAATCTATTTTGGTCAAATGAAGGATAAAAAAAGTTCAGCAACTTTATATCAATATCATTTTATCATAATTCCATAACGATGGTTGATTTTGGTTTCAATCCCAAGTGTGGATTTTTCACAGTTGAAAGAAAGGAACAAAGATTTTAGTTAACAATGTTGTCATAGTTCTTCGACTTCTATTGTTTTTTTTTCGTTTTCCTATTCTTTGGATCAAAGTGCGTTTTCCTTCACAGCGACGTACCAAACAATAGCAATAACTGCGTGCACTAACCTGGACAGTTTGCTACATAACACTCGACGCTTTCTTGTGGATCGCCCAGGTGATCACATGACAAGCCGCCATATGCGGGCTCGGGGTTAGAGCACAGTCTCCTGCGAACTTTGACTCCTTTGCCACACGAAGACGAACACGGCTCCCAGTCAGACCACTCTGTATAGCCTCCGTTAACTAAATCAAAACGTAAGTAAATATCATAATTTGTCACTTAGATGTTTAACGTATTACAGCGAAGGAAAGTACAGGTAAAAAGAAGATTAAAATACATGATGCATGAGAAAACTATGAGGTGAACAACGGAACAGAGACAACAATGAGTACGAATAGAAAGCTCGCATTTGATACTTTTACGCTTTTGTAACTAATGAGACGTTAACCTTGAAACAAAAATCTTTAAAAACAATTTTTCGACAGTGTTCCAAGCTTAGTTATTTTATAAGTCGCCTTTTGGCGGCCGTACTTTTTAAAAAGGTTGCTAAGGATATCAATTTGGTAACGAACCGTTTTCGTTTCTTAACTTGTGATCAAGAAAGGAGGTCGGCAAGTTGGCGACAGTTTCGGTCGCCCGTTATTTAGTCTACTTGCCATGGCGACCACAGTTGCAGCTCGGAAAGCTGTTTGACTCAAAAGTGATGAGTTACACAACTTTTAAAGAATTTTTGGAAACAAACTTATATTTTAGTTTGGAATTTTGTAAGTTATGTCGGTTACAGAAACGAGAAGTCAAGGTCAGTTTACGAACTACAAGCTGTAATGCCGGATGAGCTAAATGAGCACAAGTATTTCTTACCAGGGCAAGGAGCAAGATAGCACACTGACGTTTCCTTGTTGGGCCCTAGTTCTTGCTCGGTACAAGTTTTTCCGCCATAGTAGGGCGCAGGAGCGGTGCATGTTCTTGTTCTGTTCTTTGTTCCAACGCCACACGTGACAGAACACGTGCTCCAAGGTGACCAATCACTGAACTTTCCGTCGACTGAGTATCATAATGATAGGTTGTTGAATGTTTAAATAAAGAAATAAAACAAGTTTTTCGTGCCATCATAGCCTGGTTCAAACCAAGGCGAACAATTGAAACACGGTTGAGGATTTTCACCTGCTCGACATTGCCGAGGTTTTCACCAGGTTGTGAAGGTACTGTACATTTTATGTACTATTTCAAAAAAGAGTACGAGTGTTTCATCACGATTTCTCAAATTCATTAATACTTCATCATGTTAAAATAATAGAATCATTACCGTGACCATGGTTTGGAAATGTGGTCTTATTTAGCATATATTTTATTTCTACTTTTACTCCTCAGTTTTAGTTTCGATTGAGAAGACTCCAATAGGTATTTAATTCAAACACTCGAGACAATGTTTGACCACATTTCCAAAAACCTCGAATTTCGTTAAAATAATACTCCGCTGCGCGTCGTATTTTCAACTCTCTTCTCGGTGTTTGGAAATGTGATGAAACTCTGTCTCTCGTGTTTGATATA
>JAOTRI020109496.1:0-13176 GCA_028564885.2 Zoanthus sanctaehelenae | reverse complement strand
TACATATATGCACCACATAATGATACATGCACCACCTAAGGACGATTTCTATACATGATTTCTATGCACTGAATATGGTGATAAAAGCACCGAATATAATGATGAAAGCACCGAATATAATGATGAAAGCACCAAATATAATGATAAAAGCACCGAATATATTGATAAAAGCACCGAATATAATGATGAAAGCACCGAATGTAATGATGAAAGGCCCGAATGTAATGATGAAAGCACCGAATATAATGATAAAAACACCTAATATAATGATAAAAGCACCGAATATAATGATAAAAGCACCAAATATAATGATAAAAGCACCGAGTATAATGATAAAACACCGAATATAACAAAATTTATTAACATATGGCAGTCATGGCGTTCCATACATGCATGTGTCTGATTATTTTGTGAATACAATCACATATATCATATCTGCATGTAACACAATACAAAGGGACAATGGCTCTTAAAACCATCTCATGTTCCCGAAAGCATTTTAAGTTTTTTCTATTTACTCATTAAAAAAATTATTTAAAAAAACAAAACAACTCTGTCTCTGTCCTTTTTTCAAAAGCAATCATGAAGCGATAAAATGAAACAAACTAAAAATTAAAATATGATAAATTTTTCACTTACCTCTGAAAATTCTTCTTGTTGTTTCTTCTTTTTATACTCGCACGTTTGCTTACCATCTTCTTCAATTGCTCGAAGCTAATGGCGAACGCACCAAAAACCCACACTTTTATACACTTTTGCGTGGAGAAATTAACGCCTCCTGGGAATTGGGGAGTGTCTAAATATCTATTTTAAATATTTAAAATTGTATACACAATATAAACACAATAAACGTAGTTGTTTGTTGTTGTTGTTGTTGGGATTTCCCTCTACTCTGAGTCAATAAAACCATGGGAAAAAACATACAATTTTAAGCTAAAATCACATGGGAAAAAACATTCACACGGGAAAAACAAAATAAATCAATATACGTATAAAAATCTCTGACAGAACTGTTTTTCCCATGCGAAAATCTAATTTTACTGCTTTCCTCACACTCCCTCTCTCCCCAACCCCCCACCCTCGCTTCCACCCCCTAGGCCAACCTGTGGACTTTGACCCAACGGTCGCGGACGAGTGGTTTTCATATCGTAGCTATTCGGTTTTACACTGCTTACGTGCGTTGCCAAATAAAGAATGTCATCATTCTTCAGGCAAAGTAGAGCCTTTGTTTTTAAAAACGATTAGCTTATTCAATTTTGGCTGAGTTATCAGTTTGGATGTTGTATCGTGGACACTTAAGCTTCTTAACTTCGTTCATCACCGGATCATAAAAACTAAACGAGTTTCTCTTTTTCTTTTAATTTCTTTTGTTTTCAGTCATACTTGGCTGTCATTTAGTTGTTGGTCAATCGCAGGCTCCCAGACACAAGCATATATATGCAACAGCCGAGGAGGGTAGGGGGAGGGGTACTCATCCACATGAGGTATATATATAGGTGTGTGCCTCCCAATGGGGTATGGTTTTCTAGCTTAGAGTTTGGGATAGGTTATCATATTTCCTGAGGTCTGCAATAAGATTTCTAACTTTGTATGGGTCTGGGATCTAATTTTCTGGGATAGGGTACAGTTTCTGGTGTTGAGAGAGTTATGGTAACATCTATTCATTCATTAACATGAAGATGCTAATGGAGACGGTACAGTAAGACAGCTTTTAGAACGCATGTTTACTTAGGGGTAGGGTGTGATTTTTTACTTAAGTGCGTATGACACGAAATTGTTTTTCGGCGTTTTCTCACATTTGATACTTGAAAAAGACAAATTTAATATTTTAAGTCCTTAAAAAGACTATAACTACAGTTCTTTGCGTCTTGAAAACACAATTTTGAAGTAAAAATGTGTCCGGAGTCTGAGTTCCAGATATGACATAACATTCTTTGTAACATGCATTGTTATGCCAACAGTATAGCGCTAACGCAAGGTTTCCACTACGTTTCTTCGTTTTACTCTTATTCGCCGATTTTTTGTTTTCTTCAAGGAAATGCTACAAACAATGTGACGTCACAGACGGATGTTACGTGGTAACTTAGCCGCGCAGAATGCGGGCACGTTTTGGTAAAAATCAGCATTTTCAATACGTAATAAAACAACGAAAAATAAATTCTGACAGAAAAAACCCTCAATTTATAGTTATTAATACATTAAAGCTTAAAAATCTTAAAAAAGTTCATGTCATATACACTTTAAAGAACAGGGGTAAGTGCTGGATACTCAAAGAAACAATAAAACAAGCAAAATAGACTTCAATCATGTCGAGTGTAACCTCAACGGCCGGTTCTTGCCAAGTCTGAGTCCCTTGCGCAAACGTGACGCTAAAAGATAAACAAGCATGGACACAAAATTGCCTTCCCCCCTCTTTTTAAAGAGAGATAACATAAATATAAGCATAGGAAACATGTTCTTTTGAACAAAATCTGCTTCCCTAATGTTCAGTAAAACGTTGGGGTGGTTTCCTATCACGAACTGGATACCTTCTTACAAGATTGTCGCAGACTGAGGGAGTATGGTATTGCCCACCATCGCTATCATTTGTATGGTTAGAAGCATGGGGGGGGGATGGCAGGGGGAGTTATGGCTAGTCCCATTTCAATCAATTTCAAGAGACGAACCTGTAGAAATCGGAAATTGGCACGTCGGATTCCCAGCTAGAATACTGGCTTTCGTTCGGCCAAGCTGAAGAGGTAAAACTGTCAAAGGTAGGATCTTGATTTGATTCAGTGCGTGGAGTTGATGGTATATATCTAGAGCGTAATTGTTCCTCCTATTTGTACATTAAAATTCCTGGGAATAATTATGCGAACAATAATACCAGATACCCATCGCCCTACCTTTCAAAAGTTACGCACAAAAAATATCTGGTTTAATGAATATCGCAGCTGGTTATCAAGGTTGTCCTTAAAAGACGTTAATTTCTTGTTTACATGGCTTATGACGAAGTATAGTCAGTCTCATTCGAGGTTTCCTATTCATCAGGAGTTCAGAAGGGGATTTTTCTAAAGAGTTAGTTGTAGCTCTATACGTTAACAGAAATCTATCACAAATCTCAGTTGAAAGTTTATCCTTAAATTCCCCTACATATCGTTCCGCCATACCATTTGTAGCTGGGTGCCCCGGGGCCGTAGTAGTATGCTCAATACAATCATCATTAAGGAACTTCTGAAACTCAGCACTTGTAAAATGACTACCGTTGTCAGTAACGACATGTTCTGAAAGGCCAAAAGAGCTGAAGATACGTCTTATAACGGCAATTCTACTAGAAAATGTGGTACTTGTTATTGGCACAATGTCTAAATACTTGGAGTAGGCATCAACAAGTACTAGAAACATCTTACCGAGGTATGGTCCCGCGAAGTCCAGATGAAGTCATTTCCACGGCCCCCTGGCCAAGACCACGAGGCCTGTAGTGAGGAAGGTGAAGCCTTTGCAAATTCTTGGCAAGCAAAGCAGGATCTTGCTACTTCTTCAATCTCTTGGTCTATCTTTGGCCACCGCATGTAGCGTTGAGCCAAACGTTTCATTCTAACAATTCCTGTGTGATACGCAAGCAAATCACTAAGTAAAACAGACCTAGGAGTGTCAGGTATTACTAATCGGGAGTCCCACAACGGAATGGCATCTTCGTGAGACAACTCAGACCGATTGTTATAGTAAGGGAAGAGTTCGGGTTCAGGTTTTTCCGGCCAGCCTTCTTTTGTGTAGTGCAAAACTTTGCTCAAAATGAGATTTTTCCTTGTCTCTATATCATAATCATAGAGGAATTTACAACATGCTCCTCTTCAATAATTAAACCTGTACATTTACATTTTCTTCAGGGGACGGTCTTCCTTGAACTGGTTTTCGTGACAAATAATCAGCATAAATCATGCATTGTCCTTTCCTCGGATGAATTCAATGGTGTAGTTGTAGGCAGCTAAAAGAAGGGCCCATCTTTTAATTTGTGCTGAAGCAAGCTGAGATACAGGTTTATTTTCTCCCAGAAGAGTAATAAGGGGCTTGTGGTCAGTAAGTAATTTAAAATGTCTCCCAAGTAAATATTGTAGGAATTTTATATTGCCAAACATAGAAGCTAAAGACTCTAGTTCGATTTGAGAAAAGTTTTGCTCAGCATTGTTCAGTGTTCGTGTTGCAAAAAATACTGGCTGCACTGTGTTATCTGGGCCAGGTTGTAATAGCGCCGCGCCAACTCCAACAGAAGACGCATTGCACTGAAGGGCTAGTTCGCTCGTGGGATCATAGTTTCGCAAGACAGCATCAGAACACATAGCTGCTTTAAGGTTGCTAAAAGCTTCTTCTTCACTTTTTTTTCCCAACCCAACTGGACAATCTTAGCAAAATCAGGAACAAACTTTTAAAGGAAATTTGCCGCACCAATAAGGGACTGTAATTCTGACACACATGTATGTGGACTAGTATCCTGCATCGCCGTCAGCAGTAATGGAAAATCCGAGGTAAACAATCTTACTCAACATGAAATGAATTTTCTCACATTTCAATATAAGGCCACACTCTTGAAGCTGTTGCAGTGCTCTATGTAAATTCTGCAAGTGAACTTCTTCATTCTCGTTCGTAATCAATATGTCATTGATGTAAACTCACCAACCTGGGAGGTCGCTCAATACATTTTCAATAGTGCGTTGAAAAATTGATACCGCACTGTATATGCCATAGGTTAAACGGTGATATTGATATAGCCCCTTGTGAGTATTTATTGTGGTATATTTCCTACTCTCAGGGGTGAGCTCCAACTGATGATATGCCTGAGATAGGTCAAGTTTGGTAAACGTACACCCCCCAGACATTTTACTTAAAAGCTCTTCAAGGATGGGCACTGGATACTGTTCGAAAGTAGCAAACTTGTTTACTGACAGAAAAATCACGACAAATTCTTTCGCTTCTATCAGGTTTAATTACAAGGACAGTAAGCGAAGCTCCGAGTCAGAATGATCAACCTTTTCAAGGACTTTCTCTGCCTCTAGTTTGGCTAATGTTGTTTCATATTTTTTACGAATTGCAAAAGGTACCACTCTCGGTTTTAAGAACACAGGGTTGTCGTTATTCACTTTTAGCAAAAGGTGGGCATCCTTCAACTTCCCGAATGAAGAATTATTGAACAGCTCAGGATATTGATTGACTGTGTCATCTAAAGTGTGCGATGTAACATTAAAGATGCTGCGCCATGGGAATCTAAACATGGACACCATGTCCGGCCCTAATAAAGACGGACCATCAACAACCCAAACAATAACGTTATACTTTTGTTTTCCTACTTGTACTGTCATCTTTTTCTCTCGAAAACATTTGATAACATCTCCGGTATAACCTTTAAGGACAACTGTAGGAGGTTTTAACTAGGGTACTGTTACTTCCCCTAATTTATTGAAATAATTTATACTTAACAAAGTTACAGCACTGCCAGTGTCAATTTCTATGTTGACCTTTTTACCCTTAAAATTGACAAGAAGTTTGTACAGCGCAGTGTTACTGTCATCAATTTTTGATTTTATACTTCTCATGTAAATTAAACAGTAAGGGGTGAAGCTAAGTCATCTGTTTTGCCTGGAGCTGTGTTGTGAATAGGGGCAAACTAGTGTTTGCACACGGTGTGATGTAACTGTAGAGACAATATCTTTTCTTTTCTGAAAACTTAAACTTTTGGTAAATGCCCTTTTTATGGCAGTAATTACCAGTAGAATTTGCATGATTACATTGGTCAGCAAGGTTTTGAGCAGAATATAATCACATCTAAACACTTTCTTCCTCCTAACTAAATCTTTAGCGGTAGTACTTGATTGGATACAGCATTTACTGGTTGAGAGATAAGATGTGATGGTTTAATTTGAGGATGGAGTTGTTTGAATTCTTTCTCAGCAAGCTCATCTGCTTCTGCCACTTTCAGAGCTTGTTCAAATGTTCTATTATCAGACACTAACTTTTACTTTATAGATTGGTTTATTACTCCCCCTTCAAACTGATCTCTCAAGCCCTTGGCCAAAGAGGGCCTAAATTGCAATGTACTGCTAAACGTTTTAATTTTTAGCGTATTCAATGACACTTTCATTGACATCTTGAACTGACTGATGAAAACGATATGTTTCCGCTACCTCAAGGACTTTTGGTTGGTAATAACTACTTAATATTTCTTTAATTTGTTCATAATGCACTTATTAATGTTAAGCCCCCAGGAAGAGGCCGGGCCAGGGGTGGGGATTAGACTTTTTTTCTGTCAAAAACCCCACCGTCAGGATGAAAAATTTGATCAAATCCAGTAAAAATTCCCTGCCTGTGGAAATGCATTGAAATTTTTACCCTAACTGTGCTTCACCTTGATTGATAGATCACGCCATTTAGAAATCTGTGGGGGGTCCTTTAAGCACTTCTATGACTACACACAGGGAGCCCAAGAAAGTATCATGTAGTTTTATGCGTATGAAATCCAAACTTACGTATTTTTCTGAGGATAAAAAGATTTGAATAAAAGTCCAAGAGAGGAAGTCATGGAAAGTGTATTATTTTGCAGTAATCAGTTCCATAAGAACAACTTTGTGCCTTCCTAGGCTGGACTTCATTAGTAAATATCCCCACCCTGGGGGCAGCATAACATGGCAAATGCCCCACTATAGGGCATCAAATATTGTTCTAGTCCCCACCAGGATCCAAACTCTTCCCCCGGGAGACCAAACATTGATAGGTGCATAAGTCCTTTTCCGAGGGCAAATCAGGTAAGCTAAGATCTACTATAGGCCTTCTTACCTTGAACGGAGAAAGTAGCTGTCACTTTCTTTTTATTTGTTGCCCGTTTAATTTGTTGAGTAACTGGCGTCTTCTTCCACTTGACTAATGTTATTTGCAATGAAATACGACTCGAGTCGATCGCTGTAATTTATAAAATCGTCGCCATCAAACGGCTCAATTATCCCAACTTAAAAACTTTGTGCCATAATTGCTTTCTCGAAAGCTTATCAGTTTTTTTTATCCTTGTCGCCAGTTTATTGAATACTCAAAAAAACAATAAAACAAGACTTAAATCAGTAAACGTACGAATAAACTCACTTCAAGTGTAATCTCAATGGCGGGCTCTTGCCAAGTTTGGGTTCCTTGCGCAAATGTGGCGCCAAAAGATAAATAAGCATGGACACAACAGTAAGGTATCAATCTTAAATATTCGTTGGTCAGGAGCCCATAAGTAGAAGCAAAAATTCTCATAAGAGCGTTAAAATTTTAATAGGAATTCCTATCCCGGAGGAATCAGACAATTCATACAAATTAACAGTGACGTTATTCATTAAGTAAGGAAGCATGTGCTTGGTTTAAATTTACAAGATCTGAATTAAGAATAATTCGGTTCGTAAAAATGCCGTGACACTAGAACATGGACGTTACTCGCTCGTACTTATGGGCTCCTGTAGGTCTAAGATAGATAGGGTCAAAATTTCGAGTTTAGGGCTACACAATCCCACCCCGGCCCCAAAATCTATTTGAATATCTCACCCATCCTCTACCCTTCCCCCAGGATGAAACAAAGACTGGCATAATCGCATTATATTTATGAGCCGAACCTAATTCGAGCAAGTTGGTGACGTTAAGATTTGTAGAGCCTAATAAATTCATCTTGACTGTGACATCCTGATTGTGGACTTACGTTCTGTTTCCAACTGGAGTGCCACTTGGGACATGAATTTCAACCTTAAAATCGCTTAAAACAACTGCACACCACAAAAAGGAGAAACCCAGTGTGCGCTTTTTATCAACCTGGGCATAATTAATTACCTTCAGTGAGAAAAAAAAAATGATTTAGGAATTGATATATTATGAGATATAACTTTTCCTGGCGTGATCATCTTATAGTATATCTAAGTTAAAGTTTAAACACAGTTGGCTTACTAGTAGAGAAAAGATGGCATATCGAAATAGTAATGGAGCTCGTTTTGGTATGATAACAGAGGATTTCACCAATAACTTCAATAGAACATTCTTTTTTTTCGTGTTATAGATTTATACTTAAACAAGTAGACCTCTCGCCCCATGCCCTGAGGCAGGGGATGCACTGGATCCTCAATCACCCTTCTTCCCAACAGCCTTAAAGGACCATAAACTCCACTCATTTAGAAAAGTATTGTCCATTTATAATGGAAAACAATCATCAACGAATTTACGCATTTACCTGTAAAACCATCTCAGTACTAAATTAGAGAATAGAGTCTAAATTGTCCAAAGTTAGTTTGACATATAATTTTGTAATTTTTAATTTTGTGCTTTCCTGAAACATCTGTTAAGGTTCCCCATTTGTTTTCCCTTATGGACTATGTGTTTGAATAGCTATTGACTCGATTATTCGTCCTCGAGGTTTCATTGTTGAATAGTCAATCACATATATTTTACTAAATTATTTCTGGTTTTAATTTTGAAATTTTACAACGGCTTGTTTTAGTGCATAAGCCATAACTAACTGAAGCACTCAGAGAGCGCAGACCTCCGCCAAGCATATTCGCAATGCTAACAAAATATATAAAGTGATCCAGAATCCAGGAGTTTTTCCGGATCACCTTCAAAATTTTATCCTTTCTTCCATGTTTCATTTTTGACAACATCTTAAAATTTCAATATAATTCGTCGATAACTTTTTGAGTTATGTCGCTAACTAACTAACTTACAGACAATCAAACACGAGCACAAGCATAACCTCCTTGGCTGAGATAATTAAACAGATTGAATCACAGCCACCAATATCTAATTGCAATATCTCTAACCACTAGGCCACGTTGTCTCCAACGTATCTTGACTGGTGATTATGAAATACCAACAAAAAATGTCACAAAAATCAGAGAATAACCTGTTTGATTGAACTTATAGCTAGTAGGAAAAAGGACAAAGCATGTAAGTAGGCTTTGTAATTACGGAAATAACAGTCTTAAGCTGTTCCGTAGCTCAAAAACAACTATGAAACGATGAAAATGCAAAGCCATGGGACACGTTTTATTCGCAGTTTCTTAAATCATGAGTAAAAGCGTCATGTTTCATACTAATTCAAGAATCTCGCTTTCTCTATTAAATCAGACTGGTCGGCACACGTGCTCTTCGTAATTGTTCTAAATTGAAAACTAGAATTGTTCTAGGAAAATCAACGGCTAGATTCCCCATGTTCAGCTACAAATGATCAAGAACACACTGCGAACACCAGATCAAAAAATTAAAATTCCAAAAACAGCAGCAACACGTAATAAAAGGTCAGCAAAACAAAGTCAATAAACAAACTATAAACCTGTGTGCTAAATGAAAAATTAAAGACCGAAGTTCAAAGTTTAAATTTTAACTTTGTGTCGTCACAGTTTACATTTTAACTGATAATTTTCAAGAGAAGCAAAGTTAATCAGATTGGAGGTCTGGCAAAGGTAACGTGATAATGGGAGGAACGATACATTTCTTTATAGCAAGACCCGTGGCTGTGTTAGCATTTGCAATGTTTGTTTTAACAACGGTGAGTAATGTTATGAGCTAAATTGTGAACATAATTAAACAATAAGTTCTTTTGTTTCTTTTAAACCCGTCGAGTGTATAGTATGTTCTTAAACACAGAGCATGGGAAGGCTGTAAACAAAAAAAAGAAAGATACAAAAATAAAAATGTTTCGGCCACCCATCGTTCTTCATCAAAAAAATAATAACAGTTGTTAAAAATACTCACGATATGAACCATTTTTAAAAACACTATTTTAGACCAGGGACAGAGGCAGATATTTGATCGCCCATTGTTGAGCTCATAAAAGTCATAAACACTGAGTGAACTTGCAATAATTCTTTATTCCGTGAAAACTATAAACGAACACACTTACATCCGGGAACTCGATATATATAGCTACGTCACGGCTTGCGTGACTCAAATGGAACAGTAACATAACACCATTACACAATTTACACTTATAATCAGTATTACGCTTAATATTTACCGACCCAAGGATTAACCGAAGTATCTTAATAACATCAGAGAAAAGGAATGTATTCTAGTTTTAAACTTGATTCTTTAGTGTTCCCTTCTCATCATTTTAAAATTACTATAGCAAATATAGCTTCTGATTCAATATTTGCAACTTAACTATATTCTAAGGGCAACTTTTATATTGGAAGCAGGTTGAGTCCCATTTCACAAAAAAGGATACGGTAATGAGTGACGTAGAAGCGATATCAAGAAGATACAGCACCAAATCACATGGTGACGTGAGTATTTTTTGTTATTATATTTATGTTATAATCGTAGAAGGCTTCCTCTAAATTCTGGTGATAGGAATTTTATTTTTCCGTCATAAACCTGCTTGTCAGGGATTTGCTAGTTGTCCGTGCCTAGTACGACGTCCAATGCTCCCAGACGTTGTATTTTCTATATTGCCTATTCTCTTTTGGTTTGCCAATGTATTCTGTCAAGATCTTATACGAAGTGATCAACCACCTTGGGTGATTTATGGCTCGAGTTTAGATTTTTTTTTCTGTTTGTCAACATACTGATATCAGATCACTATCATTCTTTACCCTAAAAATTGCTGAGACTCCGACATGTCATCTATTTTCACTTCCACACATGTAAACCAAATTGCAATAAAACTCGCTTTGCAATTGGTTTAAAAAAATTGAACTTAAAGATTATCGTTTTTGAACCAATAGCAAAGAGAGCTTTTTACTGCAATTTGGTTTACATATATGGAAGTTAAAACGTACGACGTATCACTTTCTCAGGAATCATTCTCTTTTTTCTCTTCTCAAACGCTCTTGTCAATGCTTTTTGTACCGTCTGGGATCTTTTCCAATCGAAACTTTAGATTTTATCTAGTTGAGGAGCTGTCCAGTTTTTCCTTTTTCTGTAATATCTGTAATAACTGCGCTGGTAAACTCTTTTTTCAGACATAATTTCCCAGCAGCGCCCTTTTAGTTTTTCCATCCATGGCATTTGTGGTGTTCTTTCGTCTCAGTTTCCAGAACTACGATCCAAAACATTTTTGAAAAAAATATACAATATTTTTCAAACTTTTTTTGGAAAACATACATTTGGACAAACTTTTGCCTTCGTTAGTGCGAAAATGGTTACTGAATTAATTAACAATTTATATTAAGAATTAGAATGAATTATGGTAAATAGTGAGCAGTAGTACAAAATAAACCCGTGGAAATGACAAAGACAGTATTAACAAACTAGCATTGTCATATTAATAAACTAGCATGCTTAACTTGCTAGTTGAATTGATATGTTTAAAAAAAAATGAAACGCTTGCTCTCCAGTTTGCTGTTGCTAAGTGTATCTAGAACGCACTATCTTTTTTATTAGTCTATTTTCTAAAATTCATTTTATGAAATGATGTGTGATTTTGTACAAAGCCTTTGCATTAGTACTTGTAATGTGAGTCATCGATGTTGCAGCATTTGAACACAGGGTATGAGAAGTTTATCTAGAGTTGGTCTGCTCTCTTCATGTATAGATAATCTCGTCATTGGTGACCTCGTAAACCAGTTCGATACCGTACGCTAAAGAGCATCATCCCACTTGCCCTACTCATATATAAAGTATGAAATAACTGCTGACAGGTGTTTCAAACGTGGCACGATCCCTAGGGAGTTTCCAGGTTAAGAAGTCTCTTCTATACACAAGTTAGACTATGTTTAGCCGAACGCTAGTCTAGTATTTCATGACCTCGGGGTCTTTTTTAGATAGATAGATAGATAGATAGATAGATAGATAGATAGATAGATAGATCGATAGATAGATACCTTTATTTCAATGGGTTACCTCTTTCTGTGTTAAAAAAATTCATAACTGTTATCAACAGAGGCCCTATAAACAGAGGCCCTAACTATTTTGCTTGTTTGTAGGGTACTTACTACGGTGAGTATCCTGGTGGAGGCGCATGTTCACTTGATCCCCTTTCACCGCTGTCCAATCAACCAGGCTGGATTAGGGTCGCAGCCGGAAGGGAAGACTTCAGGAAATCCTTAGGATGTGGAATGTGCCTTGAAGTAGACGGAACTGGTACAGGGATCGGTTTAAATCCTATCGAAGGGAAACTGAAAGCCGTAATTCACGACCTTTGTGGTGGTTGTAGTCAAGGTAAGAAAACTAGCTGTCCTCCGGAGGGATTTGAACTATGAATGGAATGGAGAGAGGGAGGGAGGAGAGGGAAGGTAGCACTTTAATCAATGTTCTTGTATATCTCTATGAACGTATGCTTGCTTTCTAACGCCAGAATAAACACATTGAGAACATTTAATAGTTAAAAAAAAGTCATAATTATCGTCTTCTTGCCCCCAAAGTCCAATTAGATAATTTGAAGGACTTTGTTCCGAGAAATGGCTGTAAATTGTTATTCAATGGTTCTCCAATTGAAGCTTCGTTTGATATTTTACAGTTTTGCGGTTCAGAGAATAATGCTCCTTTCCATACGACCATAACAGTTAATTTGTTTTTCTTTTAAAATTCTTTTTTACAGGCTCTTTAGATTTGTACAAACCCGGAGACGGCAGGTGGGACATTAGCTTTAAAGCAATTGATTGCCCTTCTCTTCCCGGAACAAAGGGAAACATCCAGTTTCGCTTCACCGGAAGCAACCCATGGTACATAAAGCTGCAAGTTCGTAATACGAAGTATGTACATACTGTGTCATATAAGTGGTTTAAGTCATTTGTAAGGAGAAAAAAAAATCCGCAATATGAAATGTCTTTGTTAAAAAGTAGCTATATAGGTATAAATGATTCTTTTTTTTTAATATTTAAAGAAGCCGAAAGTAATTGTAAATTGCTTGCTGTTTTCACTTTTTTTGTTTTAGAAGAGGACTCAGGTCAATTAAGGCAAGGGTCACAAACGCCTTGCTACCCCCAGCAATGGTTTATTTAAATTTATTCTAGCTATTGTTATGGAAAATTACGACAGCCAAGTCAGCCTGCGAAGTCTTCCGAAAGTGTCTTTTGAAATGCCCGCCAAAGCGCTGCCGGAAATTGAGAGTAACACCTTTCAGATCTAAAAAGGAAGTCATTAGCCGGTTCGCGTTTTTATAACCAAAATGCAAATTTGCGATAACACTTGCTTTGTTTCTTTTTAAATACTGCTAAAAATACTTGAATACGCGGTGCAGAGTGAAAATGT
>JAOTRI020109495.1:0-23841 GCA_028564885.2 Zoanthus sanctaehelenae | reverse complement strand
TTCTCCGTAATTACGCCGATATTAATTTTTCTGCTTTCCGGAATTCAAGGCGAATTTCGCTCATTAAAGAACAATACTTCGCAAAACGTTTCACTTTAAATTCGCTACGGTGACGGTGTAAATACGCGAAAATGACAAAAATTCGGAAAATCTCGTCGTAGTACGGCGTTAGTACGACAAAGACTTTAGAGCTCTACTGTATTGTAAGTTTAAACCCATAAAAAAAACTTCTTATCCGTGGACAAGTAAACAGCAAAATTTCACTTGTCCCCGACGTAACGAGTTGGGCATACGATTTCCTCACCCTTGTGAGTCCTGTGTTGGAGGACTAACCTTCCCTAGCTAAGGCAGGGTTTAAAATTACCGGTCGCCACTCGCCATTTGCGACCGTGAAACGAAAGTTTGCGAGTGTTTTTGGGCCTAAATTCGCCCTTTGGCGAATACAAGAACATTTTAAAATGTTGTTTTATTACCTTATTTTCACGTCGATTTTGCGACCAGCATAATGGCCGCCATGTTGTTGGGCCATTTCAGGAAAAAATAAAGGGGTTGATATGGATGCGTAAAGTGCCATACAAACACGGAAACGGAAATTGCGGTGGATTTACTATACATTTTCGATATAACGAGTGTGTACATTTACGTTTTATTTCTGGATTTTGATATCTCTTATGAAACTTGACATACACTAGTTAACCCTTTGACTACTGAAGGCCACCGCGCAGTTTCCTTCCAGTTCCTGGAGTGGGTGGTTTTAACTCAAAATCAAAACATATGCGCAGTAGAAATTGAAGATTTTTCACCCCCTTTAAGTGCCAATTGACACTGCTTTGAAATATCATTTTTATTGAAGCACAAGTTATGTCAATGAACATACAAATATGTAGCCCGTGATTGTTCAGATCATAACTACAAATATTAAAAATTAATAATCATTCAAACTGTAACTTGGCTATTATGTGGCACATTGATAATTCAAGTTCTCTACTATGTTGGTTTGTTGATTGAAGGCAATAAAAATAAAATTGAAAAATATTGATATATTTTGTGCCTCCTAGATTTTGCAAATGGCCCCTTGATTTTCAAGCTCTAGGGGCCACCTGGTCCCTTGGTGAACATTCTAACTTTAAACCCAGCTTTAAGGTACCATTTACCAGCTTAAATGTATAAGAAAAGTGGGATATCATTTCATAGTCTTTATTTTATAGCAATATGAAAAGCTTTGAAGAACCTATGAAATTGTAAGTGTTTCATTGGTTTTTCCTATGAAAAACATGTGAAATACCTATGAAATGCATGGGTTTTTCATGTTTTCACATGGTATGGAACTAAAAATTCCTTGTTCTTCAAAAGTTAGTAAAAACCCTGCTGGCTCAATCGACTTAAAGATATGTTATTTTTTAAAAAAATTATTTATCTATATAAATATTTTCATTTTCTGCAGAGTCCTCGAAGACAGTCAGGCACTCCACTGAAAAACTTTAACAAGACTCCAAAAATGCCAACACCCAAAGGAAGTCCTCGAACACCATTGCTCAGTGGTTCACTTAAAGAAAACATAGGAAAGTTAAGACGAAGCTCTGTTGCACTTCAAGAAGTAGATGAAAGCTTGTTGTCGCCTGAAGTGTCCAAGTCCCCCTTGTCTGCAATGACTGTGAAGGCTTCTCTTAAGACTTCTCCGTCACAAAAGGACCAAAGATCTGTACGATCTGGCAAAAGGAAATCATCAGAGCAACTGGCTTCTGTGAGCAAAAAGAAGAGGGTATCATTTGGCCCTTTGCTTAGCCCGGAACAATTTGATAATAGTCTCCCACCAAAGACACCAGTAAAACGAGGTGCAATGCCTCGTCGAAAGTCAGCCTCAGGCCCCAAATCATGTTTACCAGGCAGTGTGAAGAAACGCCACTCTATTGCTGTGATTCCACAAACAGAAAGAATTGACGAAGAGTCTCCATTTAAGGAAAGTCCATCAAAGTCAACAAAACAAAAGACACCAAGCATTAGAGGTATAACTGCTAGTCCAAAGGAGTATTCTCCTCTGCAAACAACACCAAGCACTAGAGGAAGAACTCCTAGTCCAAAGGCAAAATCACCTCTTCAAACAACAGCAAGCACTAGAGGAAGAACTCCTAGTCCAAAGGAGTATTCTCCTCTGCAAACAACACCAAACACTAGACGAAGAACTCTTAGCCCAAAGGCAAAATCACCTCTTCAAACAACAGCAAGCACTAGAGGAAGAACTCCTAGTCCTAAGGCAAAATCACCTCTTCAAACAACAGCAAGCACTGTAGAAAGAAGTCCTAGCCCAAAGGCATATTCTCCTCTGCAAACAACACCAAGCACTAAAGGAAGAACTCCTCCTAAAGCCTTTTCACCAAGCCTTGAAATGACACCAATTTCTGATAATGAAGACAGTCTGGCGTCAAATAACAGGAGTTGTACACCACAAAGTTCCAGAAAAAGCCTTAGAAGAATATCCCCAGACAAGGTTAACACTCTTGAATTAAAAGAACTAACTTCAGAGGTAAATAGCTGAAAATAGAAAATAAAATGAAACATAACAGTCATATGTTATCGGTTGTTGCGAAAACTAAGACCCCCTTGTTTTCTTTATTTTTGCCCTTCAGTTTGTCATTTTTCCAACCTTTAACATCCCGCGTACATCAATAACTCAACAGTGTATGCTATGGCGTTTACCATTTGTTAAGTATACCCTTAGTAAATTTTAAAGTAATTGCAAAGAAAGAAACTGAAAACATTGTTTTGAAATCCTTGTTTTAAAAACGAACCAACCCATAAAACAGAACATCTACCACTACGGTACAACGTTTTCACTCAACAGATTGAACTAATTTTCTTTTTCATCTGCCGGCAACTTTTCTGTATTTCGGAATTCCCTAAAAAATACCTCACCAAAGCTTCCTCGGTCAATGTGCTTCCCCACGTGCCTTCTGCCCACAAGCTTTGGTAGCTGGAATGGTGTCGAAATTTTGCAAGTAATTTCGGTAAAACCAAAAAAAGGAAAAAACCTGGATTTACGAAACTGACATCGCTATTTCGGAAAAAGCACCGTCCTTATGAAGCGATGTCGTAACACCGCGGCTGGCTGACGCCAGGTCAAAAGTTCACACCGGCAACCTCTGGTTGGTGGATTTTCACTGTTCTAGCTATAATATGGACGGCAGGGGGCATATGCTGCGAGGCGGGAGTGTGTCAGTCTTTTTTCGGGAAAAAACAGAGAGCTTGTCAAGTTTGTAAAGTCAATTTTATTTACAGGATTCGGACGATCTAAAACGGCCATAAACGATGAAACAGTCGCCGACATGCTAGCTAGTTTCTCTAGCAATACTTGTAATAAAGTGAGGCAAAATCTTTCAGAGATGCAAGACAGGACATTGTAAGGGTACAGAAAGTAATTTGGGACCAATTGCTAGCTTTTAAGGGTAAAATTATCCAGAAGCAAGCTTTATTTTCGCTTCTGTTTTGAACACCGAATAATTCACGTGTTGTTTTAATATACGCTGTTTGTTCTGGTTTTTCTTTCGTTCTCTTTTCTACCTCGCCGAGGTCAATTTTTCGTCTAAATTACGTATGGAAAGCTTGAAATAAATGATCTCATTCAAGGTTAGTTCTGAGGTAATAGTTAATTCTGTGATTTTTTTTACCCAAACGTCGGTTTGTGTTGTTGTGGGCGATTGTGGCTACTTTGTTGAGTCAAGCAATGACGCGATCGAGGTAAAAAATACTGTAACAAGCTTTCATCGGTCGCTGCTCTTCTTCCTTAGCGAGAGCTGAGTATTCCTTAAAACTGAACACCCTGCTTGTTAGCACTAAGTTCGGGAATATAAACTGTCTTTGATCACAAAGATGAACAAAGGGGCAAAAATAAAGAAAATAAGGGGGTCTTCGTTTTCGGGTCTTAGGTCTTAATTTTCGGGGATCTTAGTTTTCGCAACAACCGTATATGTTATCCAATATTTTTGAGTGGTGTGGATGCCAAAGTGTTCAAATGAATGTAACACCCTCCAATAATGTTGGATATCAATACAATGCACAAAATTATGGTGTATTATTGATTGTTCCATCAAAATTGCTGTTAAAAGTTGAATGAGAATTTTTAACAAAGTTTACCTCAATTCAGCATTGTCAGCATGTTTGATTGTACTGCTTCTTCAAACGAGTCAAATATGTTACATCCAACATTTTTCGATAAAATCATAAATGGAATGTTATGTCTTTGTTTCACGCTGATGAAGGACTCCTCTCTGAAATGTCAGCATCAAATTACTTTACTACAAATGGTGAAAAAGTTATTTTCTTATAAAACTAATATGGCCAAAGACAGAAAAAAAGGATAACTGACTGGAAATTAAAGGGATAGTTTCTATTTGGGGTGTGTAGAACTGTTGATTAGATTAAGTGTTGTATTATTGATACAAAACGGATTTTTCAATATCTTTTTCAAGGAAGTGGGTATTTGTTTCAATTTAAAATTTCTGTATTAGTTGATTTTTCATGTTTTGTAAGATAAGTATTGTTAGGATTTGCTTCTTTTTTTGTACAACTTATTCAGTCTTTTAGATTAATTTATTGTGTTCTCTCTCCATATTATATATATATTACACTATATTATTAAATTATATATTATTAATTAATTCGATTTCTAATGACCTTATAGGCAGGCCCACAGTCAGTTGAAGGTATTTCTGTAGCTGAAATGAGTGCCAAGAAAAATCAAACCCCTAAAAGTGCTAAGCGACGGACACCCAGACGTCTATCAACACCATTGTGCAAAGGAAACAAAAATTTATCTGGTTCATGGCAGACCAAGAGAAAATTAGCTACCCCTTTGAGAAATCAGATTGCTAAAGGAATAGACCTCAAGGCAACTAAGAAAGCTCTCTCAACCCCTGTTCGAAAAGGTATTGAATTAAAGCGACAACTAAAAGCAACAAAGAACTCCATGGCTACACCAATGCGAAAAGAGATTGAATCAAAGCCACAACTGAAAGCTACAAAGAAAACAATGGCTACACCAATGCGAAAAGAAATTGAATCAAATCCGCAACTAAAAGCTACAAAGAAATCCATGGCTACGCCAATGCGAAAAGAGATTGAATCAAAGCCACAACTAAAAGCTACAAAGAAATCAATGGCTACACCAATGCGAAAAGAGATTGAATCAAAGCCACAACTGAAAGCTACAAAGAAATCCATGGCTACACCAGTGCGAAAAGAGATTGAATCAAAGCCACAACTAAAAGCTACAAAGAAGTCAATGGCTACACCAATGCGAAAAGAAATTGAATCAAAGCCACAACTAAAAGCAACAAAGAAATCCATGGCTACACCAATACGAAAAGAGATTGAGTCAAATCCACAACTAAAAGCTACAAAGAAATCAATGGCTACACCAATGCGAAAAGAGATAGAATCAGGGCCACAACTAAAAGCAACAAAGAAATCCATGGCTACACCAATACGAAAAGAGATAGAATCAAAGCCTAATTTAAGAAAAACCAAGAAAACTATGCCAGTCATATTGCAGGATGAAATTAAGAATGGCATTAAGTTGAAAAAGACAATGAGAGTAATGTCAAAAGAATTACAGCAACATATTATACAAGGCAAGGAACTGCGTCCGACTAAACGATCTATGCCAACACCATTGAAAGAGGAGATCAAGAAAGGCCGTAAACTTAACAAAACAAAGAAATCTCTTCCAACTCCCATAAAGGATGAGATTCATCAGCAAAAGAAACTCAGGCAGACAAAGAAACGAATGGCTACTCCTTTGAAGAAAGAAATTGGCGAGGGGGTTAAACTTCGTGCAACAATGAGGACCATGCAGGCTGTTCTTAAAGAAGAGATTGAAAGTGTTGTAACTTTGAACAGCACAAGGAAAGCTATGAAAACCCCACAGAAGAAACAAGTTGAGAATAATACAAGACTTCAAAATACTAAGTCTGCCACACCAGCAACAAAGCGAAGAAGATCAGTCATTTCAGATAATGAGGATGAATTTGAAAATGCAGTGAAAAAGATCAAAACCCCTGTAAAAGAGATAAGGAAGGCATTGAAGACTCCCATAAGACAAGAAATAGCGAGAGGTTTCAAGCTCAAGGTTACAAGACACAGAATGACAACACCACTAAAGCGTCAAATTCAAACTGGCAAAGCTTTGAGAGCAACAAGACGCAAGTCCACAAAGATTGAACCTCTTGTTACAAGGAAACCAACTTATGCTGACATTGTTAAGCGGCCGAAATTGACGGCAGTGCGACAATTGAAAAATCGACCAATGTTTGTATTTGGACAATCTAACATTACTAAGGTAAGATACATTTTGAGAATTATTATATCAAAATTACTAGGGTTATGATCCCAGTCGTTTCTTCCATTGAGGGCACTTCTTATTGGCTGGCAAGTTGCGTTTAAACGTGTGAGGCGCTCCAGCACACTTTCTAAGACCCACTACCTTCTGACCTTGACTGTATATACTTGTAAACAGGTACTGAAAAGCCCTGAGGGGAGAACTTGTATATGTTTATAATGATAATAGTAATATTATTGTTATTATCATCATTATTATTAAGCTAATAAAGGTGAAGATTTTTTCTGGGTTGAATAGTTGAACCCTTTTATTGACGCTTAGCAAAAGATAATTTTGGTAATGTCAAGTGATCTTTAAGTGCCAGCTTTATGAACTTCCTATTGGGGAATTGATTATCTAGTTGAGGAACTGGCTCCACAAAACTTTGACTAACTTTATCCAATTACCGGCCAGACGCTCTATCCACTCACTTACAACAACTAGCGTGGGGCTCTTATGAATTAGTACTTGAATTGATATCCACAGCTTGAAAATAACTATAGAAGGAATATTCGTGCTGACATAAGCTTATTTTTCCATTTCTTCTATAATTATTTCCAAACTGAAGATTGTTATACATGTAATGCTTCTCTTTATTCTTCTCAGTTTTTACTAGGCTACCTGTGGTAAGCCCAATGAGAAATATTCGATTTTATGTATATCCCACAATTCCTTGCAGTGCCAGCCGTGTTGTGAGGAGAAGCGGCACTTGAAACAAAGGGTAGACAGTGGATGCTTCCAGAGAGTCTTTTTTCAACATATTTTTGAACAAATTGATAAAAAATTAGGTCTTCCAAGTAATACCAACAAGCAAATTAACTAATAAGATCACATAATGTATTTTTTTCCAATACCAGATTAGCAGTTTGAAACCCGGTCAAGCTCAGCAGCAAACAGAATTGAAAGTTATAAATACGGAATCTGGTGAGTGTTACTATATTTCCCTGTTGATTTTTTATTTAGACTGCTTGCAATTATTGTTTAAAATTCCTATATCGCATTCTTTTATTTTAGGATAAAAACTATTGTCAAACAATAATATCGCGCGAAATTTTCAAGTCGTATAATAAAGTTTAGTATTGTTGCTTCTCAAACTCATTAGTAAGTTAAAATAAAAGAATCATTATCGTGACCGTGGTTTGGAAATGTATTATTAATTAGCATATATTTTTATTTCTTTTTTACTCTTCAATTTAAGTGTTGAACAGTGTTTCATCGCATTTCCAAAAACCTCGAATTTCGTTAAAAGATATTCCGCTGCGCGTCGTATTTTCAACTTTCTTCTCGGTGTTTGGAAATGTGATAAAACACTGTCTCTCGTGTTTGCTATATTACATCTTCCGAAATTAGTTTCTCGTGTTAAGGTTTTTTCTAAAATGTAAAGCTTCCGCTGCTATTCAATTGCCTGTCCATGTCATTTTTTTCAGAATTTCAACTAATAAACAATTTGTTAATATAATTATTAAATTTTTGTTTAAAAAATTCATTCGAGCATGGACTAATTACAATTTAGAGTTATAAATTGTGTTATATTATCAATATGTTATTGTGTTATATTACCAATATGTTAATTCACCTTGACAGTTAAAGAGACCCAAGCTAATGAGAAGAAGACTCCTGGGAAATGCCGTTTATCTATAAGGAAAAAAGAATTAGAAGTCACTCCACTCAACAAGAAAACTCCAAAGTCATCCCCTGACGCACACACTGTTTCTAAACCCGCATTTTCTTTTGAAAAGAAAAGCCCTAGAAAACCGCAAGGTTCATCTGACGTTGAGGCTGGTGTTGAAGAACTGTCTAGCCTGTTTGTCACCCCCGTACCCTCCATGAACGAGCAGCTTTCCTCAAGGAGACGATCTGTCAGATGTACTCCAAAGAGTGTTGGACTTGAGCGTATATCACGCATGATGAAAACACCAAAAGTGGATGAGCAGCTCTCCACAGAGAAGAAACCCGTCAGATCCACTCGAAAGAGTTTTGGCCTCCAGGGTTTGTCACGTTTGATGAAAACACCAAAAGTAAAGTCAAGCCCACTTAAAGATCTGGATGGAATTTCCGAGTTATTCGCCAGTTCTGTTGGTGAAAAGACGATAACAACACGATCTGAGTCTAAAAAATCTAATGGAAATTGGTTGAAGACTTTAGCAACTGTTGCTCATGGTAAAAGAACGAAGAATGTACAAGTTGATGTAAGCCCTCTAGGGCTCTCAGAGCTGTTTGCTAGCCCTGTCAGTGCAGAGATAGTAAACACACGAGCTAAAACATCAAGCTCTTCTGGTAACTGGTTAAAAACATTGGCAACAGCTGCACATGGTAAACGATTGAAGCAAACACAAGTGGAAGACTTTGAGGGGCTTTCTGAGATGTTTAACTCGCCCATAGTAGCTTCCCAGGTCAGCCGAAGATCGCTACGGAAGAGTGTCGATCTGGAAGGTGTTGCTGCATTGTTAAAGACACCGAACGTTATGATAAATGCTGAAGATAATTTTGTTCCAGAGATCTTCAAGACACCGCACCATAATAAAGAACAGGTATGGTTACGAATTGCTACTTTTTTTGGTCTACGTGCTTTTTCATAAGAATAATGAGAGTCCAATTGGAGAAAAGTAATAAAAAAAAATTTTGTTGAAAGTTAACTGAATCTTGTATTTTACGTTCACTATGTCCATAGTAAAAAACAAAGGAGTACCGTTTCACATTTAATATATATACATTGGCCCAAGCGCCTTGTGGATGCGGGTGGATCAGCATTGTTTTGAATTCTGTCTTCCGTTTAAAATTTAAAAAGTGAACCTCGGCAAACTTTAATAGTTGTTATAAAAAGGGTGTGTACTTGTTTTAGGTTTCTGTATAAAATATTTTGATTATAGTAGGCGCGTTTTGATTGGGCAGCAAGTATGTTTTAATAGCGCTATGAAGCACAGAAATAATTCTGGCAATATGGTTTCGGACTGTATTTTTTTTGTCAAAGTGAATTTCTTGAAAGATAAATGGGTTGTTATATAACCCATTCTCTTTTTATCTCTCACGCCTCTTTGACGAAGGACTACAGTCTGGAACAGATTTTTTGAAAGTTAAGTCTAATATTTAAATCCTAGTATCGTTAACATGTTTTTATTTTGTCAAAACACATATTCAACAAGGAACGTTAAAGCAGTAGCAGGTAAAATGTATGAATTTATAAAACTCGTGGCAATAGAAATACGAAACACATTTTTTACATCTCTTTGCAAGCCGTTTTAAACGAAGGAGTTGTTTCTGTTTGCTAAGACCTTGTCTTAATGTGCTAGTCAACAATGTTTGTGTCGATGCCTTGGTTATCGTGTTTTTTTCCACGCAATTTTACTAATTGTTTTTTCATGTTGATGATTCCTTGAGTGTTTTTAAAAGACACTTTTTTTTGTATAATATTTTGCCTATCATAAATAGCCATGTACTTTACTTCCTGCCGATGGCTGTTCTTGACTGGTGCAGAGGAGATTATATTGACAAAAATTAACAATTATTCACCATAGTCGAAGTGAATAATTAACAATTAGACCTCAAGGACGAATGGACTACGAGTAATAGTCCATGAGGCCTACGGCCTCATGGACTATTCAAAGTCGTAGTCCATGAGGCCAAGAGGTCTAATTGTTTTGGTATCACCTAACTAGTTGGACAGAAAAAGCAAAAACCGGCAACAAAAAAAAGAGCAATAACATGTTTTCAAAACCGGCGAATTTCGCTACTCGATGACTATTACTAATAGACCACTAGTAGCGTAGCCAATGAAAATGCTGGATTTGCAATAGTTCACTTCTTGGGTAATACTAATCGCTAAATATACCCCTCGCGCCTTTACAACCTGTCAAAAACCTTAATTTCATCTAAGATTTTTATTCATCTGCTAAGAATTCTCCCAAACCTTCGCCAGGGTTTTCACCAGGGTTTGATGACACGGTGAACTGGTTTTATACCGTGAATGCATAATAGGCTAGCCAGTCATCAGCTCAAAACATGTACATTTATATATAGGTGGCTATATCTCAAAGGCATTTTGTTCTAAGTCCTTGAAACGTTCTGAGTTTGATATTTTTGAATTGGTCTCTTTAGAAATGCAAAATCATTTTTTACTTCATAGGCACTTTAAAGACTTTTGTTATATAGATAATAATCTACTTGTGCTCGTATATTTATGCAGCGTGAAATTGAATATCACAACGGAAATTAGTATTTCATGACACGTTTGCCGTCATGTTTGAAACAACAACTTTGATCTTTTAAAATCCCACAAAGGCATCGCACATCTTAAATGATTTTGGGGTAAGGAATGATCGTTGACCTCAGTCCGCTAAAATTTAAGATCTCAACATCTAGTTCTTTATAATTTTTTTAGCAGATAGTAAATTTGTAGCAATAAAAAATTCAATATCCACTAAGTTTCCAAACTACTGCTTTTATAAATAAGTGTCTTAGTTAGAGTTGTACTTTTCGAGTTAATCGCATGTTACGCACACTGGAAAAGTTAAGTAAAAGATATAGACTAATTAACGGTGCGTGCCATTTGCACATGAAAAATAATACACACTTTTTGAGATTCCCTAAAGGGGCTTTTCATTGTCATGTTAAAATCTCCCTCTTCCTCAGTTAAGAATCCCAACTGGTAGAAGTGTATCACTCGCGATTGGATCGCATGTAAATAGATATCTAAACAGACATAACTATATAATGCTGCTGAAAAACAATTGCAAAACATGTATAGTTACTGTTCATCAGCAGGATGACCAAATTGTGTGCAATTGTACAATTGTTTTCGGCCCCATTAATTCCTCGCTCACGGACGTTAAGCTACGCATGAGCGGTACTGTAGATTTCGTAGTTAACGACTTCCGTTGTGAACGTGACGAATTCGCTAAAGTTGACGTCACTTCCAGGCTGGCAGCTTTGTCTTGAATGGACTTTTGCATCATGGCTAACGAAAGGTTCCTTGCCGTCTAACAAGAAAACAAAACCACAGAAAAGATAACTTTTTACGACCTTGGGATATTAGTTTTTGGAAAGTCAATTGTAAAGGAGAGATGTCGATAAAATTCTCGCCGAAATGCAAAGCTATGCATCAAATTTGTTTGTGGTGTGAGAAAAAAAATGGCAAGGAATACGAACCATCATCGATGAGACATTTTTTGCAAAGTGTTTATAGGTATCTACGCAGCAAAGAGTACATAATTTTACTTTTAAGTGACAGAGAAGTCGGAAAACTGTTTAATTGTTTTGCCTTTTTTCAGCCCCATTATAGTTATGTTTGTTCAGATATCTATACATTCACTGGCGACATTTTTTTCTTACAGTGATTTGAAAATTTCGGTGAGGTTAAACACAAAGATAGATATTAATTTTAAAAAGTTTTGAAACAAATATTAGTCATTATTAAATGCGTTTTTTAATTATAAAGAATGATGCGCGTTCCTTTTGCACGCGTAGCGATGTCGTCATAATAACAAAGGAAAGGGCTGTTAAGAAGTATTTGCAAAGTTTTCGAAAGCTTTATACACGGTTTTTAAAAGTGATTAGCAAAATGGGTCAAATTTTCGCCTTGCTCTTGCCTTGTCTCTGTAGAGCAGATAACCAACAGCACGTTGAAAGAAAATCTAACCGCAAAGTTGGTGCTTCATGCTTACAGCCAAGAGAAATAACTCAAATAGATAAAGTAAACGGAAAGGCTGTTGAAAAAAATATTTTGAAACAAAATCAAGAATGCCGATGGATCGGCAAACGTCGATATCCGCAAAAGAAACGCGTAAAATGTCCAAACGAAAAACAAACAAAGAAGAATGGAAAATATGCCGATAAGTCGCCTACAACTCGAAATGAAGCCCACGAAACCAGTGGAGTGCATTGCGAAAAAATGGAGCGTCAAGCGAAAGAATACGATTTGTACGAGATGAATTTTGGTGCAAAAGTTCATAGCGATGTTGAGACAACTGTTGTACCAGATATCGTTAAAAAAACAGAAACATCTCGATATAAGGAGACGCCAAAAGACAAATCTGGTAATCGCGACTGTGAAAAGTTAACACCTAGTTCAGTCTCTGAATATCCCGGAGTACAAACGCAGACAAACTATCAAAAAGAAAAAAGTGTTGTGCACAAAATATACCCAGCTGAGTTTTATATAGAAACATTCGGAGCCAAAATATATAGCTCACCCTCAAATGATAAAAAAACTTCATCAACCAATACATCGCAAATAAAAAAGATAAATAAAAAGCGGTCGGCAGCAAAACTTAAAATTCCTTTCTTTATGCGAAGAAACAAAAAGTCTAAAGGTAAAAAGGAAAACAACGCCTCGGAGGGAAAATACAAGGTAGATGATGAAAGTGAGAAGTGCAACCAGGCCTTGGGCAACGACTGCAAAACACCCGAAGAAAATATTAAAAATTTTTCTTTTAAGCCCTGCGCCGCCAAAAGTTTAACCTCCGTCAATTCTGGCTCTGAGGATCAGACTAATAAACCGGAAGTGAAATCTAATTATACTGAGCAGGCACTTGATCCGGAAGTAATAACAGTAAGTTTAACTTCGCTTGATGATAAACAAGCATCGAAACCTGAAGTGGAGAAAATATCCTCAACCCTCGTTGATGCCGCGAAACCTGAAATAAACTCATCAGGTTCAAAATCTAAAGAAGGTCTTGCTATCAAGAATGAGGTTTCAAAAGCAGAAATGGATATTACAAAATTAATATCTGAAAGTGCAAAAAGTTATGAGGATGTACCGGAAACTGAGGTACAGTTACAAGGAAAAGACAATTTTAGTCTAGAAATCCCGGAGAAAAAAAAATGTTTGTCGTCCGAAGATCTTATCCGTGACAACAAGATTCCTAAATCGAAAACAAAGATTACGATTGTAATAGCTACTTTTTCAAAAAATAACGAGGGTGCACCAGAACCAGAACCGGAAGTAAAGTTGCAAGGAGACAACTTTGTGCTAGAAATTCCGGAGAAAGAAAAATGTTTGTCTTCTGAAAACCTTAGCACCGACAACAAGGTTCCTAAATTGGAAACAGAGATTGCGAGTGTAACACCTGCTGCTTCAAAAAAGAATGAAGTTGCTCCAGAACCAGAACCGGAAGTAAAGTTGCTAGGAGATATCTTTGTGCTAGAAATACAACAGCAGCATATCCTGCTGCCAGGGACAACATTATTTAACATTTAGTTGTATGTAGTGCAGAATGGTTTTTATAAGAAACATTTTTTTGTTGGAAAACTTTAACAACATGATATTATTTTAAAAAGTTATTTTTATTATTTGTAAATTGTGATTGTCGATGAACATTTTTAAGCTTGAATTTATTTTTTAAATCACATATGATATAATAAAATGTTTATCAGTGTAAGCCTATTTTTGAGTTTTGTAACAAAAAATTGGAAACAATTTCAGGATTATTTTGTAAATGGTATGCATCTGTATATAAAACCAATCATAACCTAAATATGATAGAGGAAACACGAGGGGGGGAGGTTTGGGAGAACAGGTTGCTGTTATTGATAAACCTTTGGCATTATGAGTTAAGTTCATTTTTAAATATATGATATAATTGAAGAACCGTTAGAAGAAAATTATATTAGGTAAAGAAGCGTACAAACCAGCCATAATTTAAATTTTGATTTTTAGGCTACAGCAGTAGTTTAATAACAAGAACAAAATTTTAAATTTTGAACTAAGCTCGAACTGTAAGAAAAAGGTAAGAAGTTGCGTTTGAGTGAATTATATTTGATGAATGACTTCTGTAAAGTTAATGTAAAATTCTTCCAGTGAATCACGTTTTAGAGAGTTTTACATCCGAGTTTACCGCAAATCTCAAACCGCGGATAGTTGTCACCCGCGTTTGCGGGATGACGTTCAAACGCAATTCGATTTAGATTGGCGTAGGACTAAAGGAGTGGATTTTTACTTAGAAAATAAAGACATATCAATCAGTGAAAATAGGACTTGACCTGGGTTATCTAGCAGTGATAAACTGTCAATTCTAACATTAGTTTTTGCAACTTTACAGCCGCCATTTTGAATTAGCAGCAATGAAAGGCACTTGTTTTCAAGATCAAATTGAATTTGTCAGCTTTAGCAATTCGTCCGAATTTGTGCCTCTGTTTGTGGATATAGACTTGGTCCTCAAGAAATTTATATCATAACGTGAGATAAAACAAGAATTATACGCTAAAAGTTTTCAGGTAAATGACATACGTGAAAATCTACCTCTCCACGTTCAAAACACACGTCGAAAACCTCAAACGCGACGTGAAGGACTGATCACGTGACCTCCAGCGGTTCGCGGTAAACTCGGATCTAAACTCTTTATTATCGGCGTAACAACGAGTGTCAAGAGAGAAAATAGCAAGTTTAGTTTCCGATATATTCTCAGTATGAAGCAAATAAAATGACGCGTGCCATTTGCTAATTTGCATGGCTAGTCATAAAACTCTAAGGCGCGTTGTATCGTGTTAAACTCTTTGAAATGGCATGCCTTTTGTCTTTCTTATCATCTTTTCAAAAAACCAAAACATTTGTATCTCGATAGGCACGTTAAATAAATAACAATGCCAATGGTGCAGAGGAATTATATATATAAAAAGCATATGTACGAGTTATTAATTACATGTGTGGTTGCTTTTTTGCAGCCAACAAACCATTTACTGCGGATCACAACAAAGTTTTAACAATTGACTTCGAATTCATCACGAAAATATATCAACACACAAGGTGACTGTTCTTGATGCACGTCCCGAGTTCATGTTCAATAACGGTCACATAGCTAGCCCTCAGTTTCTTCTTTGACATGGAAAACAAGATCATGAAAAGACCTGCAGAGTTGTGGAACGAGTTTGATAAAAACGGAATCAATTTGAGCAAGCCATTGGTTACAACATGCGGCCTTAGAGTTGCAGGCTCGATTCTGTTTTTTGCAGCATACCTGACTGGAAAACGAGACACGAGACTCTACGATGGGACTTGGGCCGAGTTTGCCCAGAGGGCTTCGCCCGACATGATTCAATAATGAACAGTCAACCATTCAGGAAATAAATATCAGCTTTGGCGGTGGATGGCCTTTTTCCGACCATCTTATATACATATTTTTAAAACAAACTTTTACTTTTTTCCGACCATCTTATATAAATATTTTTAAAACAAACTTTTAATTTTTTTTCCTGACATCAAGGTTTACATAATTTTATTAGAAATTGTAATTTTACTTAGGCTTTTAATATTTGTATATTATTATTATTATTATTATTATTATTACTATAATTATCATTTCTTTTTCAACCGATTATAACGCGCCGGCGATCATATTTCAATGTTTTATTATTGTTTTAACACCCAACTAACCATTCATGAATTTACAGCTACTGCCTCCTACAATGACAGCGTATTCAGTATGTACAATTTTAGTCTTAGTATGAACATAAATATTCCTAAATATCAACGACTCTGACTTCTTGCTCTCTCCCGCAAATATTGTTGAATATTTAACCAACAAAGAGGCAAAGACTGCATAAAATGAATTTGCAGTAATTAACCCTTTAAGTCCCAATCGGTTATCAGCACACAACTTCTCCTTACATAACATATTCAAAATGAAACATTTAGTCATGAGAAAATGAGAATTGATCAAACAAAGCAAACTAATGAAGATTAAAAGCAAAATTCTCTCAAGCTTGTTCAATGAAAAGTATGAGCCCAGGTTGGAAGAATTTAACAATATAACTGGGACTGAAAGGGTTATTCACCCCAATATTGAAACCTACAACATAAACAACGGCTGACATCATAATTTACTAAGCCATTGGTCAAAATTATATTTTGTCTATTCGTTACAAAACATCAAATCTTTCTGAACTACTTATTTAACTAGTAGCTTAATTAAACAAACTCTATGTAAATTGTTCTACCTAACCTGTGTCTAAATTTTCAAACGATGAAAAGTCAGTTTTAGGTTTTCGTTCTTCTTTAAGGTTAAAAAAAGAAACAAGTTCCTTGGACTCCTTTTTCAAAATCTTTCTTGATTTTAAGCTGTCAGCAACACAATGGATTCTTTAGAAACGTACAATTACTATAACCCACATAAAATTATTTTGAAAAATAATAAATGGTTAGAGGATCCACATGGGGATCCATATACAGGTCTCTCACCGAGAATAAAAGTTGTTGTACAGCAGGTAATTTTCTTGCCTTACTACAAGTCAGATAATTATGTAATGGTGTACAATCTTTAAATTATAAGCATCTACCCTGTAAACAGTGTTATCATAAGCAGTTTAGATCAGTGTGATCAATCACTTGTCCAGAAACTTGAGGCATGTGCCAAGACGTGTGTGTGTGACTGCACACCTTTTAGTGAGAGGCATACATATGTAGTTTCATATGGTACATATATGAAGTACAGCAATAGTCCAGTTTTGCGTTCCCTGATACTGAGCACTTAAGGTGTATAAACAGCGAAGGTGCAGGTCACTGAGGTCACATTAAATATTTACAAATTCCGACAAGAGCCTACTGAAGTTGAAAATATCACAAGTGTACTTGAAAACACTTCATAAAATCATTGGAATCTCCAAATATTTAGCTCAATTGAGGAAAAGTTGAGTAGCAAGTGCCCTTGTTGTTTATATCTAGCAGTATTCAGGAATTACAAAATGAATTATTGTACCTTAATTCTTAGATTAATTGAATCCTGATTCTTTACATTATTTGTCCATGTTAGTAAGTATATATCATTTACCTAATAAATTCTTTATAAATGCTGTCTTTAAATTGTCAACCACTTACTAAGATGGGTCTGTTTCCAGTTCAAGCTCTTGTAAAATATTTGTTAATTTTTCACTCTCCACAAAACCATTTTCTGGTACAGTAAAATAACATGGAGTAACATTGATCAGCAAGCTTCAAACAAGAGAGTTATGCTAAACTTCACTAGACAAAACTAACATTGATTTTTTTATTAAGTCCCTGTACATGTGATAATCTAACTCTTCAAAAATCACATACGCAGTAGATACCGCTAAATGCACTTTACAGGGCATGAAAATAATCTACTTTTTCTGTTAGCCATTTGACTCCTACTGTAACTGTTTGAAAGTGGTTGCCAATTTTAAAAAGTTTGATGCAACTTTCAAAGACAAACAAAACTTTTTTTACACAATCAGCATTCTACAGTAGATAGACACTTCAAATTAAATAAAGTTAGCTAAAAGATCACTTTTTACACATGTACACTCAGTAATATTAGTTTCCATCATTATTTTAATGAACATAGTTGTAAAACTTCAGAAGTGCTTGCCAGTGGTTACCAGATGTGATGAAAGATGAGCCTGTACAATTTGCACATTATTAGTGAAACATTAGGATGAGTCAAATGGAACTCTCAAGCTCACCTAAATCCAACAGGTCATCATAGATTATCAGTTGAGATAGTGAAGATGCAAGCAGTGCAGCAGTCAAAGTCTATTATCAATTTAACACTGGGGAAAGTTGCAAGTTGAGGATTAAGCAGGTTTTTTTTACAAAACTAGTTTTTAAGAGTGTAGCTGATTGAGTTATTCGAAGCTGAAGAAACTAACAATCATATTTTTTTGTAATCATAAACAGTTGTTTACCCCCTACATTCATGCATTAAAGTGTTCTTTACTGATATGATTTCCAATTGAAAACTTTTATCACTTACAGTAGGTAATGATTACATGTAAGAACATGTTTTTGAAAAATGTCTCAGTCATAATTATCAGGGTCAGCAAAGATTTTTGAGTACATACAGTACTTAGGGATATTTGATATTACTAATAACTAGGTATACTGTATATAGTATTTTAATGCGAAAAATTAGTATAAAGTACTACTTGTTATTTGAATTTAGATATAAAGTATATTATAATATTTCTTTTTAAAATTTTGGTGTTTTACATGAACTTTTGAGAACATTGGGATGTGTTTACAGGTATGTTATTCCTTTGGAACAAACCACTAACTCCAACCTGTCAATATTCCTAAACAATTACTGCAGTTTGCTGTAAAGTAGTTGACTTTGTGCTCTCAAAGTGACTAAAAGTATAGTGAGTGAGATTTTTGAAAATTACTTTGCTACAAAAATAGACTTATTAAAAATCTAATTCAAGTTGAATTTTTGGATATAAAACACTGATAGCATAATACAACTATAGCGTGAAACAAATTTGCTTTGAGGTTTCTTTACAAACCTTGTTTGTCATATGTTTTAAAAACTCTAATAGCTTTATCTCTTGGATTTTCCATCCTTGACAGAGTTCTATCCTGAAGTGTATAAAAAGAACAATTTGTTTACAAAACCACACTTAATGCAAAGACATGGTTTGTACAATTGGTTAGATTTCAGCTTCAAGCAACAAGGCCTCCAGGTATTATCCTTCCTTCTAGTAGGTAAATGAGTACCAGTGGCTGCTGTGAGCTAACCTGCACGACGGATTAGTCTCCCATCCAGGAGGGGCCAGACTTTCATCTCTTATAGCGTTCATAAAGATTTTATGAACTTTTCCAACTGTATACACCAATGACAAGGCTTTTGTGAAACAAACCCGATAATATTCATAATTTGCATAATTTCACAGTTTTATAAATGTCTTAATTGAACATTTCAAGTGAATCAAGAGTTTAACGGTGCAATCAGGAAATAGAAACATTAGGCATTAATTATCTTCATTTCTTTAATATGTATTCTTTGTGTGCCAATGAAGTGTGACAGCTGGACTAGACTCACATATGGTGGGAAAGTTGATATTAAAGATTCTCCAATTGTCTAATTATACATGTATCTATATATTATTTACAATTATTATGCAGATAAATTAGAGCAAATACAACAGTTCATACACTAATCACAATTGAAAAAACTGTAATAATTAATATTAGAACAAAATACAGCAGCTTATGGACCAATCACACTTGAGGAAATTATATTGTGATTAACATTTTACACAGCTTGTAACAGATGAACTATCAATAAATATAACTCACCATTGTGAAGAAGACAGTTATATGAGTTTCACTACCTAGTAACCATATGGGGTACTTTGGAGACTTCAAAAAACTGCCAACCTGATTATAGGAATGATTTATAAGAAATGCATTAAAACAATCTACCTATTCTTTATTCTTTTTTTTGCCACTTTAAGATTAATATTACATTTTTTCTAGATTTATACTGATGGCAAGGAAGCCCGTAGAAGCCATGATGAGGCTTATAAAAAGGACTACCTATGTCAAATGAGATCTAAGTATAACAATTTTAAAGTACTGTCTGGCAATTATGTCTGATAATTAGCTAAACGTAATTTTAAAAAAAGGGAAAAGAATAGAAAATATGAAAGTAGGAAAAGAAAATATAGACATATGAGCATTTTGAATAATACACAAGAAAATAAGTCTTCAGGCATAGAAAAATTGCCTTGCCATCTTCAGAAATGCAAGCAATAATTCAATGTCCAAAAACAAATTCAAGGAAATGTCCTATATCAGTCACTATCAATTGTCAGTTTCCACAAAAACCGCTAACTGATTACAACACATGCTTACACAATTTCGACAATGACGATAGATGGATAGATAGATAGACTCATAAATAGATTGGAAACCGAAACCTAGACTAAGCCTACAACAGGTAGCCCAAGTAATAAAATCTAGTTATGATTATGTGCAAAAGTGTTAGGTTCCAAAGTGATGGACTCACACACAAAGAAGGATGAAGTCCAGTGAAAATACAGTAATCCATTGAGAATCAACTGAGTTAAATTTAAGAAAAACTTTATTATTTTCATGCTGTCCAGGAAATACTGTATGAAAGTTATGATAAAAAGGCATCATGTATGGGAGATGGACCAAAAAAAATTAATGTTTGTGTACTAGCCTGAAGATGGCTCCTGACAAACAATAAAAATTTGTACGACAAACGGTTACCCTGTCACACGTATCCCAAGACTATTGGTTGAGTTCTCCTACTGTTAGATAAAACAATCATTTATGGAGAAAAATAATCGTTAATTTTATGGAGAGTGTGAGTTGGTTAGCTTGCTGATTGATTGTTTGAATTCTATCTTCTTGTTCTTATGAACATTTTGGAACTTGGTGAGGTTCCAAGGAGTAGAGATAATAGGACTGGAGGTCCCTTACAAGGATCTTACTCCTGGGCCTTTGGTTTAACATCCGTATCCGAGAAGACTCAAAAGTCTAACCATTTGCAGATGTTGGAGGAAAGGTAGCACTTTCTCCTCAATTACTTTAAGACCCTGAGTGTTGGTCTGGCCGGGAATAGAACCCGAGACCTCCCACACAATAAACTGGCGCCTTACTAACTGGGCTAACAAGGTGGCGGTATCTATTTGTAATCAAATTTAAAGATTATCATTACACAAATAATTACTCTAAAAACACTTACCTCACAGTATCTTAATGCCTCTAAAAGTGTTAAATATCCTAAAGATGACTGTTCAGGAATTCCTTTGAGTTCTGAGTAAAAAGTCATCAGAAAGTAAAACATTTTGGCTGGTTCTCAACATAGACTTTAGTTAACTTTTATTTTCTGAACAGCTAAGGGGTAATACCTGTCCTAATTGTAAGACCTTAGCACAGGGATTGCCATTTAAAAATCCTTGACGAGTGAAAAAACACTTATTAAGAATTATTATTAAAAGGTGAGCAATTTTTCCCATTGAGTAATTAGCAGTTAAAAACATCTGAAATGATGTTACAGCACAAAGTCACCCTAAACAGCATTTGCAGGCTAAATTAAAGTTTGGATAAAGATATATAAGCAGCCAATTACAAAGGTTGAAATGTTACATTCTACATCTTGCTTTGTCTAAAAAGTGCTAAAGAAAAGTTGTTTGGATATGAAATTCTTCAAATTTATAAAAACAAAGCACAAAAAGTAACATCAGTAACATCATCTGTATTCTCCAAGGAGGTGAGTGATTTTTGGAAGGTAGGAGAGTGATTCATTGCTCTTCTAAGATCAATTTTGTGCGAGCGTTAATTGGCTCACCACAAACAGCAAGTTCTGTTAGCACTCATTTTAGTAGCAATTCTGTACTGTACTTGCTGACTTTCTTAATTAAAAGCCCAGTAAATTAAGACTGTAAAACGTAACTTCAAAACTCTTGGACTTTTGTCTAATAATTTATACACTGACAGTACTAACCATAACCTGACACATCTCGATTAAGATCCCAAACATTTGAAACAGCATGACCGGTTAACATCAGATTTGTTAATGCCTGACTGCAGGATAATAAAACAAATAGATAAAAACTAGTTTTTTTCAATAATAAAAGTAAAATCCTGACAAAGTCTGCGAACAGATAATAAATAAATAAATTTATATTTATATTAAATTAACTAAAATAAAAATTATTTATCTTTGCCATACAGTAAGGGTACACTTAGGATCAGCTGTCAATGTGAGAATTGTTCCCCAACACCGGGCACTAGGCAGGGATAACATTGCTAATGCTGCACCATTTCAGGCTAGTTTAGCTATAGTTTATATAGTTAAATGCTGTGCCATTTTTGGGAATTCCAGACATACATAAAACTTTAATTAAAATGCATTGCTGGCTTCGCCTTCCACTGCCTCCAATTGCAAGAACTCAATTTTTCTCGTAAAATAAATAGTCTGTATGTCCTGAATCTAAGGATTGCCCTTTTCTGCTAACTTGCTTAATAATTGGTGACATCGAACCTGTTACTACGAATTTAATGTGAAACTTCAATCTGCTCCTGCTACTTGTTTTTTTGAAAAAATTTGTTATTGTTTACAACTTATAGAATGGCATCATGTAAATAAGAAGATAAAAGAAACATCATATGATATATAAATTAAATTTATATTAATATTATTCCAATTCCGTTGTAGTACTTCATAAAAACTGTCTTATCCCTGCTCTACCACCAGCAAAACTTGACATTTAAGGACCAGCTCACCGAGGCACAAATTATAATTAATATATGCTTAGTCCTTGTATAACCCCCACCTAATGCCAAGTGTTGGGATGGAGGGGGGATTACACTGATTTTCTGTATTAGGGCACTACATTTAAAAGCTCCTTAGGGTTCCATTTACAATTCCTTTTAATGCATCTGTTTACTCATTGCCATTGGTGAATTTAAATCAAAAATAAATTTTACTCAACTTACTTAGTACTTACTTAATACTTAAGTGTTTCATTTATTAAAAACTTAGTCTCATTATCATGTTTTGGTAGCCCAAAAAAAAAAACCATTGAAGTAGAGTGGTTTCCTATTAAGAAGATACAGAACCCCAAAACGATTACCCATTAAAAACTGAAACCCTATTGCCTGACTCTAGTAGACCTAAAACATTTTGTTCTACATTCAAATGACATTTTGAAGAGACTACAGGATTTAAAGCATAATAACATTCAAATACAAACTGAACTATTCATAAATCAATACCTACTATTTAGATTAAAAAATATACTTGCAAACCTTCCATGGCCAAAGTTTTGATCTACTAATTGCTCCTCAGGATCTTCTGTTTCTAACTTTATATTTTGTATACCCTGAAGGTAATACAGTGTAAAAAATATTAAATAACAAAATATCTTTTAAAATATAATGACCATTCAATTAATAACAATAACTGCTGTGGGCAAGCAAAGCAGGTAGCCTCTTCTACAGTGTGATCTTCAGATATCACTAGCAACAAAATATAATTATACTGTATTGAGAGTTGATTCAAGGATGTTACTAGCACTTCGGTTCACACAATACAAATGATCAGCATTAATTTTCAACTATTAATAATAGTCTAAGTTATTCTGATACTCCAAAAGAAAACACTATACAAATAAATACAAATACACACTTATAATGACAACACCCCAAAGGGGCTTTTCAGCACTTGTCACATTAAAAATCCTCTCTATTCCCCGCTTAGGAACCCCAACTGATAGGAGGCAAACCAGTTGGCTATTTACAAAGTGTGGTAAATTTGTCCCCGGGATCACTGAGGACAAATTTATTCAGTGGTCAGAGTCGGGGAACCGAACCCGGCTCTAACCACTGCACCACGTTGCCTCCTCAAACTATAATAATTATGTTCAAATCAAAGTATGAAAACATGAATAGTAGTAATTTATGTCATAGGCTGGGATCCCGGTATGTTGCGGAAAAAAAATTTTAATTAATTCAAGGAATTCAAGGACAAAATATGGGGGAAAAAATGTTGATTGTGCGGTAAAATGTGCAGGATTGCACAAAAAATGTCTAACTTTAAAAAACGATTTTGCGCATATTTCTGCAGAAAATCAGCCTTTCTTCGAGGTATTGGTCAGAGTTCAAGCGTTTAATCAAGTATACCTCTTGTAACAAAGTTTATTTCTCGAATTCAGAGCTATTGAATGACAATCTCTAAATACTAACAGCTTGCTCGCCAATAAAAACA
>JAOTRI020109484.1:0-13177 GCA_028564885.2 Zoanthus sanctaehelenae | reverse complement strand
AAGGCATTCCGTGTAGCTAGAAAACTAATGCATAAAAGGCTTAAAGAAGCAAGGAATGTATGTATTTCTGATTATCTGGGCGAAGCTACTGAAGAAAATCCTAAGCGATTCTGGTCATACATTAAACAACTGAAAAAAGAAGAGACTGCAGATTTCGAAACAAATGGCTCCATAAATAGCGATAACAAAACAAAAGCTGACATACTAAATAATCAATTCTCAAATGTCTTTACTCAAGAAGACTAGTCAAACATCCCTGATATTGGATGTGATAGAATACCAGCCATTGACAGCCTGTCTAACGGAGTTGCAAAGCAGTTATCGCTGTTGAAGACTAATAAAGCTTCTGGACCTGATGCAATCCCACATTGATTTCTAAAAAACACACAGCAGAGATTGCTCCTATCCTGAAGAATAATTTATCTTCCAAGATTCTATCGAAAGTGGAACTGTACCCTTTTGTTGGAAATCCGCAAATGTAAGCGGTGTCTTTAAAAAAGGGAAAAAGTCTGATCCTTCCAACTACAGACCTATATCTCTAACCTACATAGCATCGAAAATTCTTGAACACATTGTATATATCCATGTGATGAAACATTTTGAACATTATAACATACTAATATAACAGTGTCAGCATGGCTTTAGATCAAAAAGGTCCACACAACTTCAACTAATACTAACTAATTATGATATCGCAAGTTCCCTGCAACAAAACAAATCTATTCATGCTGTTGTGTTAGACTTTTCTAAAGCCTTTAATAAGGTCCCGCATCAACGCTTATTAGTGAAACTGGAGCGTTACGGTATCCATGGAAACCATTTGTCTTGGATGAAATCCTTTCTCACTATAACTATAAGAGGGTCCAAACTGTCACCTGTGAGGGTGCAATATCTCCCTCTTCCCCAGTGACCTCGGGCGTACCACAAGGGTCAGTACTAGGCCCGTTGTTGTTCTTAACATATATTAACGACCTGCCAAACGGTCTGACCTCTACAGTCAAGCTGTTTGCCGATGACACTCTTTTGTACGGAGTGGTGGTTGAAGAGTCAGATTGTGATAATCTTCAAAACAATCTCAATAAACTAGAAATTTGGCAACATGAGTGGCAGATGCAATTCAATCCTTCAAAACGCAACATCATCTGCATTTCAAATAAGCAAAGACCTCCACAACGAACACACTCTTTCTGTGGGTTCGAACTTGAGTAGACTCTAAATCGTACCTAGAAATTACTGTTAACAGTAAATTAAAGTGGTCTTAACACATGTCATCTATCTCAAGCGATGCGAGTCGATCTTTGGGGCTGACCAAGAATAATCTCTGGAACTGCCCCAGGAAAGTACGTGAAACGGCCTAAACCAGCATCGTCCGTCCCAAACTGGGACCCACATTACAAAAAAGATATTTCAACCTTGGCGTTTGCCTTTAAGACTTCAACAAAACAGCAAGTGTGACAGACATGATATCTGATCTGAAATGAGACACATTAAAAACAAGAAGAAAGAAAAACAGATTGACTCTAATGTACAAACTTAATCATAACGTAGTAGACATAAACACAGAAGAACACTTAATTCCAAACAGTGACAAAAGAACGCGCAACAGCCATGTTTTTAAGTATAGAATGCCTAAAGTATCTAAGGACGCCTTTAAGTTTTCTTTCTTTACTAGATCAATAAGAGTGGAATTCACTGCCCGCTGACTTAATAAATTGCAAGTCATTGTTTGATTTTAAATTAAATTTAGGAAAGTACCTTAAATAAGTAAAGTAAATTCTAATTATTAATTATTATTTATTTACCTTGTTATTTGGTTATATTTAATTTTACTTAACTTATGCGTATGTATATATGTATATATATATTTATATATTTAGCTTTTATTTAGAACTGATGTGATATAAGATTAATTTGGAAAAGGGAGCAGGAGGAATTACCTTTCTTGGCATTTTACCAAGTACAACGTCAAGTTCAAGATCTACTGGATGTCGACCCATTCGCTGTCTTTTGGTTGGGATCTCATCTTCTTCACATAAAACACTTCCATTGCTTGTCTGCCTGTTATCCTCAAGCACAATGTGACCATCCCCTGGTAATGGTGAGTCAAAATCATCATTAGTCAATATCAACTTACTTTTGGGGAATTAAAAGACAATAAGTAGTCAGTCTTTGCAGTAATTCAGGCCTTTTCTCAAAATAATATTTCGTGAATCTAATGAATTATCTTTAAATAATCTACAGCAGTACCACCTAAAATAAATTTGCTTTTATTTATCAATCCAATTTTGATTTGGGTTTATTGCTGTAAATAGTGGCACCACTTTGGTAGTAATTTCTCTAACTCCCACTCTCAATGTCAACTGATTGATGGAATCATTTTTTTCCCCAAATCAACACCTTCTCCACTTTCATCTTTTATGTTGTCTTCTTATTCAATTGTTAACTTTTTCAACATACAGTTACTGTACTTCAACAATTAGGAAAATAAATGCTGTTTCAGTTTTTACTTTTCAAGTTTCTAAACAAAGAAATTTGATAAACGGTTTAAACAGAATAAATGTGAATTGAGGCAATGGTGAGGTTTGAAATGATTGAAATGAAAATTTAAATCAACTAAGTTACAGTTGATACTGGTGGAACTGATGAGTGAATTAAAAAAGCTCATTACCTCTATTTCGAATACTTCTTCAAGCAAAGATTATTTTACCTGTAATGTTTCCCACAAATGAGACAGGCACCTTCTCACGGTCACATATGTCTTGTAGGAGTTGCCGGTCCTTTGGTTCTACAAGCAGAGCATTACTCTCCTGGTATTCTGCTCCCCATAATTCCAACATGGACATAGTTGGGTCACCCATGATGAAATCCTTAGCTCTGATGACAGCTCCTGCTGGCTCTGTTATCTCTTTGAGTACATTTCCTTTCAACATAACAAAGATAAAGAAAAGAAGTCTTGATTGTAACTTTCATTCATACCACAGATGGCTCAAGCTTATGATGAGTTAAACATAGAGTATAGTTTAGTATAGAGATATAGAGAGAATGTATGGAGTTTTGAAAGTACTATTTTTTCACTTTAATCCAAATAAAATCTAAAAGGTAGTTTATACTCAAGACATTACATTATTTAAGACTGAAATAAAACCTTTCTGAGCAAAAAGTTTGATTTGATGGCTGACAGAACAAAAATAAACAATAACTGATGCGCTTTGATTCACACCAAGTACGGGAGAGTCACGGTTTGATTGTAGAACAATTTTCTGACTCCGTCCCCACGAGGTTTGTCTGTCCTTGTTTCATGCTCTCTCGAAAATTTTTAAATTCAAACGGTTCAAAGACAGTTGAAAAAAAGGTCAACTCAGTCTGGCCACTGCTGGTTTTGACATTTCGAGAACCCGAACTGTGAAACTCATTAAGGAATTTTAGCTTTAGAACAAATTTAAAATCGATTCAGTTAGGATATTCGCGTTCCTTATTTATTACTCAAAATACCTCCGAGATTTTTAACTGAAAGGATTTTTCAAGGAATTATGTGGCAAATAGTTTAGAGATTGAAGCCTGCTAAGGGAAGTTCGCTTCCAACCTTTGATTTATTTTATAGTGACTAACACAAGTCAAATATATTCTATTGGAATTCGCCGAAACTTGTTCAATGGATTACTGAGAACAACAAAAGGACACGGTGAGTGTTTTTCTCTATCTTTAATTTAATTTACTCAACTTTAATTATACAGATCTTCACATAATATTATTACACATAATTGATAAAAAAATAAAAAATAGTAGAATACAAGATCTGAATAATTAGGTCAGTTTAAACAGAATACAAAGATTCCTTATAAAATTAAACTGCCTCGTTGTAACATAAACAGTATAAAATATCATAACGACAAGATTGTACATAAATTATAAAAATCTATCCTTATTTACATTAAATTTATTAAGATAAAATTTATTAATACTGTTCTTAAATGATGAGAAATGATCAATTGTTCTAATATCCAGTGGTAGGCTATTCCATAGGTCTACAATACGGTTAAAAGAGGAAAATTTAAAAACATTAGTTTTAAAAGGGCCATTCACCAGTGCAGCTTCACTATTTTTGGTGTTATATTTAGTTGACTTCAAATTTATTTATGACGAAACATTAAAAGCTATATAACCTTTCAGGCATTTAAAAAAAACAAAGATCCAGTATCTCTCTTCTATATTCTAGCGGTAAAATGTTAAGTTTAACAAGTCTCTCAGGATAACATAGGTCAGTTTTTAGCATAAACTTCTCTGCACGTCTTTGTACATGCTCATGTGCATTTATCTTTTCTTTAATGAAAGGTGAGCAAACCTGTGATGCATACTCTAACTGTGATCTAACAAGTGATTTGTATAAAATTAATAATGTTTTCTGATCACCATCGTTGGTACAAGTTCTTTTAATCATGCCCACCATTTTATTGGCTTTACTGATGATGACGTCAATGTGATTATTCCAAGATAACTTGGTAGAAATATGTACACCAAGGTCTTTCTCAATTGCAACTGACAAAATCTGTGAGCCATCAGTTGTATATGTTGAATCAACAATGTTCTTTTTCCTTGTGATTGTGAGATGTTTGCATTTCCTTGAATTAAACTTTATGAAGTGGTCAACTGACCAATCATTTTAGGTTTGAGAGGTCACTTTGTAGTTGTTGAACATCATTGGTGTTATCTATGATTCTAAACCATTTCATATGATCAGCGTACAGTTGTACAGTGGTGCATGTGCTGGAGTGTATAGCTTTAGGTGCCGTATTTATATAAATCATAAATAATAATGGTCTCAAAATAGAATCCTGGGGCACTCCTGATGATATTGGTAACAAAGACGATTCGCAACCATCAATGAATGTTCTGTGATGCCAGCTCTTTCAATAAACAGTTAAATGACACAGAGTCAAACGCCTTACTATAATCCAAAAATATAGTGTCAACTTTCTTTCTTTCATCAAGTAAATAAATATCTGAACAGACAACTACAATGCCGCTAAAAAAAAAAAAAATAGCAAAACAGCCACTGTTCATCAGCAGGATGCCCAAATTGTGTGCAACTCTGGAATAAGTAAGTGTCTTACCAAAAGCGCGAGTAGATCGGAGGAGGCGGGTAACACCAGAACGTCCACTTACAAAGCCGTCTTGCAGATGGTAAATTTGCAGTTGGAAGAACGGAAAAACATATGAAACACACAAACTTTTCTTGAGGATTTTTGATATGATAAACTGGGGCAAAATTTGAAGTTTTCCATACTTTCGGAAAACAACCGCTGTCCAGTTGTTTGTTGAAAAGGTTGAAGAGGGGAATAGACAACGATTTTGAACATTTTTTCAACAGACGTGATGTTATTTCATCAAGACCACATGATTTGGAAATGTTCAGCTGATCCAAAGATTCCTTAACCATAGACGGAGAAAGTGTAATGTTACTTAAACACTGGCTGTTATTATCACAGTCACTAAAAAAACAGTCCTCATGGAGGGGAACACAACTATCTCTCTTCAAAACCGAGTTAAAATAGTTATTAAATAATTCTGTCTTTTTTTGAGCATCGGAAACTTTCACTCCGTTGTATTGCAAAGATGTTGGAATTCTTCTATTCTTGTATTTAGCTAGATAATAAGCCCAGAATCGCTTGGGGTTTTCTGTCAAAATTAAAGACAGACCTTTGAAATATTGCTTATGCTTCCATTTAATAAGTGATTTGAGTTCTGCTCTATGCAATCGAAATACTGCCCAGTGATATTCAAAGGATGGCTTTTTAGCCCGCTTTCTTAGTCTCTCTTTCTCTCTAACAGCTTTAAGAACTTCAGCATTAACCTATGGAGCACTGTTAGCTGATTGTACCTCAATCCTGGGGACACAATTATCGATAGCTGCAAGAAAAAGATCCATCCACTTGACAGTTGAAAAATCCATGTCATTTTCATCGTAAGCTATATCCCAAGGAATATAATATACTGTAAGAGTTCTTGCAATCCGCTAAAATCAGCCTCCTTATAGTTGTAAACATAACGTTTCAATGGTTTCATGCGCTTCAGTGGAATGATGTCAAAAGTAATTAGCATAAGATCTGAGGAAAATTCCCCTGAGAGAATTGTAACGTGCCTAACAAATTCAGGAACAGAAGTGATGAGTAAATCAAGTATTGTTGAACTGTCATCCGCATGTCTACTTGGAGAATTAATAAGTTGAGACCAAAAACAATCAAATAAATATAGAGTCAAAATTAGAAGAGGAACTATAGTTCGACCAGTTCACATTTAGGAAAATTAAAGTCACCCAAAATAAAAATATTGTTCACACCAGTCCGATGAATATTGCATAGTACATTCACAAGATTATGTAGATAGTCAGAGTCCATGTTTGGTAGACGGTAAAAAGCAGCAACGATTAATTTTGAGTTATTAATTCCAGTTAATTCACACACAACGGCCTCAACATTTTCATTTTCAAGATCACGACGACGAAATGAAATAAAATCAGATTTAACACAAATCATGACAACCCAGCCGCGTTGTAACTGAGGTCTATCCCGACGAAAAATAATATAATTTGAGTCGAGAATTTCTATATCCAATATTCTTTGATGAAGCCAAGTTTCAGTAACTGCAATCACATCCACTTTTTTCATTTTCTCTAAGTCATGGAACTCATTCAGCTTATTGCAGATTGACCTTGCATTAAGTGACATACAACGAAGGATATTCTTCGAGGTCCGGTGGTTATCGGAGTAAGATCGTTTAGTGCTGTTATGACAAGGACCGGGGTTAGGTTGAAGGTCTCCACATTTCAATAAGTATTCGAAATTGAATGTAGCACACAAATTTGAATAATATATAATCCTGGCCTGGTAAATTTTTCGTCTCCTAGCATACATACATTCTCCATACATTCTCTCTAGATTTCTATACTAAATTACTCTATGCTTAATATATTACTCATCGTAAGCTTGGGCTACCTGTGTTCATACAAGTTAGTGGAAGAAGGCATGAGGAAGTTCAACCTCGTTCCCAGGGTCTCTCATCTTCCCGCCCAAGCGAGAGAGGAGAGATTTTATTTTGCACAAAGCCCTAAAAGAAACAAACAAGTAAACTATAGCTTTACCAGATGATATAAATTTAGAATAAAAGAGTTTTGCAGTCCATTTTTATGTAAAAATCAATAAGTTGTTTTGCCTGTGTAATAATAATAAAAAATAATGGATGAATGGCTTGTCATAAAAACTACCAAGATCCTCCTTGGATCAACAATCAATATGTTACTTCATATTTTTGAAATGCCACTCCCATCTTCACTTTAAAAACTACTGGCCTGAAAAACCAAGGTCCATAAATTATACTGACAAAATAATTAATAATAAGAAACTTTGGTTCAAGTTGGGAGAATTTAATATAAAAATTGGGATTGAAAAGGTTCAAGTTGGAAAATAATCTGATATTCCATAGCCATACATTAATTAATCTTATAAATTGTAGAGAAGACTTTAATTACGATAAACATGGTACTAGGCCTGAGAGAAATCTGCCACGTTTGATCAGTGTATAATATTCTCAAAAGTGCTCAGCCCAATCCTAAAAGCTATGCTAACAGCTGGATGGAGAGTGACATTTCAACCCATCCACCCCCTACCCACAACATCTCATCCTACACTTGTGTACAGATGAGATAAAAGTGATCTCCAACTTTTACAATGCTAATAATATACATATCAAAATTTCTTGATTCTGATTGGCTGAGAGCAGTGCTGTTTTAAAGAAACACAGTGCAAAGAAGAGTTAATTCAGTGCAATTTACTCAAAGAATTATCGATTTTGATTGGCTAATAAACAATGGAGTTTAGCAAGAACCAATCAAATCTTTTATTTTGGTGGCACATTATATCTTCACGTTGATGGCGTGTACACAATTGATGACGAGTTTCAAGCAAAAATAATTAATGGCAGGCGATGGTGTACGCCTTGAGTAGATTTTTTGAGCTCTAATCCAGCTCTAAAAGCAAAAATTTTTTGAGAAGCACTGCTTTTTGGTTGCCCGTTCTGAAAACATTGAAATAGAAAATTAAGAGCCCAGAGAGCCAAACAATTTGCAAAACATACAATCGAGTGGATGATTTTCATGACAAGGAATCTTGAAGTTTTTGTATGTATATTATTAATAAGTAATCATACAATATCAAGTTCAATTTGGAATTAATTTGCAACTTTTGAGTTTTTCAAAAAGCTGAAACTGCACAAGTTACTTCGATGAGTGCAAATTCAGCTTTTTGAAAAACTCACTCATGCAAATTAATTTCAAATTGAACTCAAAATTGTATGATTATCTATACAAATTTAATACTCAACACTTAGTCCCAGTTGATTATTAACACCTAATTTCTCCTTACATAACACATACAAAATAATTACATTAAGTAATGAGAAAATGAGAATTGATCAAACAAAGAAAGCTACTGAAGATTAAGAGTCAAATTCTCTCAAACTTTTTCAATGAAAATATGGGCTCAAGTTGGGAGAACTTAATAATTCAACTTGGACTGAAAGGGTTAAATGGTTTATTTTCAAAGGTTACAAAGTTAATTTAACCACTCAAGGGCTATAATACATACAACTTAAAATGATTGTGAACCAAACTACTGTATTCAGTTCTATAACTTACCATTTCCCCCTGCACCCTGGTCATGAATACTGCATATTGGATTGCTTGCACCCATCTCGACACAAGCCCTGATCGCTCTATTAAGCTTTTGTTCCATCTCTGCATCCCCTCTCTGAACTGCTCCAAAGTCAAGCTCAGCTTCATTGTCTCCCTGCACCTGAATGGATGATGCAGCCCCTCCACCTACACCAATACGATAAACTGGTCCCCCCACTTTGACAACTTCCATTCCTAAAAAGCAGTTATGAAATTATTACTCATTGGATCGTTTTTCAGAGAACCTGGTAGACTGCAAAGCAGTCTCTTCCTTTGCCAGGAGATCGAGAATCATTTAGGAAACTAGAAAGAGAGAATGGACGCATGAATGGGAGCAAAAAGGAATTGTGGCGAGTGCCTCTAAGAACCTGGCACCTTGAGGTTTTACTCATCCACTTAAAACTTCAGTTTCTTACACTGCTGACAGTTTTTTACTACTTATAAGTCACTAGGATGGCTAACCTGAATTACAAACTAAACCTAACTGGGCTTGAAACTTGAAATACTTTTATAGTATTCAACTGGATATCTGCAATGTTCATAGAATTTGGCATCCATCTTTTAAACATAGTATCCCAGATTTGGATACTAAATGCTGCAGTACAAAAGAAAGCACTGTTTGTAAAATGATTTTTCAAGTACACTGCCAAAATCCAGAGATACTCAAGTTTGGAAACATGTCAAGCTTCTATAATCATGTTTTTCCTTCATCAAATAACTTTAAAAGCATAATAAAACAGGCTGCAACTAGCACTTAGGAGGTTTGAAAACACCTTTGTGAGGACCAAAATTAAATATTAGTTACAGTTAGAAGATAGCTTTGTTGAAAAGTCAATACAGCAACAAAACCAATTATTATACAAAAATCATACTAATGATACCAGAGACAGATTTTTAGTCAATTTTTTTTTAAAAATGTTGTGAGATAGGCTATTGCCATTATTACGTGAGCGATAGTATGTTTTATTAAATTGTTTGAGTTTTGGCATTTTACTATACACCTTAGCAGACTTTCACCAGTGAATTACACTGAAAAAAGCTTTTGAAATTGGCAGAGCAATTACAGTTCCACCTGTGATGAACTTTCCCTATGCAGGCAAGTTGCAAGTGCATGAAATGCACCTGCCAAATATGCACTGATAACTCATGCAAACATTTTATTTGGCAAGTGTGCATAACTTGGGATTTAAGACAAACTAAAATATATATTTACATTTAAATTTTGTATCATCATACATTTCGTTTAAGTCATAACTGACATTGTGCTTTTGATGGCCACTGCATTAGGGCACCTTTATTTTATCTATTTTATTTTCTTAGCATTTTTGTAATGACCGTTCTTTTCCTGCCAAAAAGTCTTTGGTGATAGTTCAATTCACTGGTGCGATCCGGCATTGGGGATCAGAGGGTTACCTGTTGTTTTTTTCATCGGGTTAAACATTTTGTCTCATGACTCACTGATGAAAATGTTCATTGACCCATTTGTTTATCCCAATTCTCTTCACTAAATGCCAGCTTTGCCTTGTAATGCACATCAAGAAACTTTTTAAAATCAAAGTTATCCCATGGTAAGCTTATTGAGTAAGTAAAATACTGTGTCAGGGAGCTGGCTTCTTGTTCTACTCTAAACCTACTGGCCGTTTTGGGTTCTTGTGGCATTAGAACTGGAACTTTATAACCTTTGATTGCACTAAAAGAGTGTAAATGAAGAAAAATAAACAAAATTCAATAGCATGGCAACATTGTGATATTTAATCCCACCAGGCCAAAACAAACTCCATCTAGATATGTATTTGTAATGAATATACACCAAACATCAAGTTTAATCAATTATAAAGGATTAACAGACTATGACTGTAACTGAAACAAGAGAAAGACTAGATTTTTGACACTGGCTAATGACAAAGGCACATACTTCAACTGACTAGGGAAAACCAATGGTGTGTAGTCTCTAGTACCAAGCATTTAAAAATAAAATTTTTTCTTAACAATCTGTTAATGTTGACCATAACAAGAATGACCACAAAGCCATATATAGTTTGGCTCATGAATTTTGCAAGCAATTGGATACGCACTGTATGAAACATGCTTTAGATTTAATAAGTCACGTAATATTTCATCTAGTATCAATCTGGCCACTGATCTGTTGTTAGTTACAGTAGAACATAAAATACTAATCTGGAGCAGTTTACCTAAATAATTAACTAGCTGCTAAAAGAGCAAAATGTTTAACAGGTGTTCCATGTTTCAGGAAAGGATTGTTAAAATAAGAACTGACTAATGCACAATCCAGTTGGTTAACACTAAAAAACATACCATATTTTTAGGTTTAAAACACAAAGACAGAAGTGCAGGGTTCAAATTATCGGAAAAAAGTCGGCTTGCAATTCGAATTTTGCAAGCCGTTCCCGTTTGATACTGTACCGCGGCGTAAACAGACCTCGTGGGGCATGGGGCACAAACATTAAGTGGCGGTCAGCATACGTACAAACATCCCGGGAAAGAAGTCAAAATTATCAATTTCCCACGTGACTATTGTTACTGCGTCATAGCCTCGTGTTTAATAAAGATTACTCGTTTTGACTGAATGTTACAGAAGCTACCCAGTTTACCTTTACATGAAGTTAACTTGTTGGTTATTTTCTATTGTTTACACCTGACACCCTGATTTCCCAACCATCCCAACAGCTCTCCACAAGCATAAAACCATGAAAACTGAAACTTCAAAGTTACCCAGTTTACCTTTATATGGAGTTAACTTGTTGATGTTTTCATCATCAATAGTTCCAATGCCACCACTGAACATTATGGGTTTAATCCATTCCCTTCTGTGGCCATCTGCCATTAACATTCCAAATGAACGGGCAAAGCCAGCAAGAACAGGCTCACCAAACTTATTACCATAATCTGAGGCACCATTACTGGCATCTATAGCAACATGAAGTGGGAGGGCCATATTTTCAGGGTAGGCAAATGTCACATCCTCCCATGGAAGGTTGTAGCCTAAAAACAAATCAAATTTAGAAACTACATGTAATAGACCATTTTACAGTTCTTGAAAGGTAACCTCTTTCTAAATTAAACTGAGTCTTAGGGTGACCTGACACAGTTATAGAAGTGGAAATAATTATCATGAGAAAGAATTTCCACTTCTCTACAGTCTCTCTGTCAGCCGAGGTCACCTTTCAGGAAATTTAAAATGGTCTATTACAATATATTTCTGACAGTTAAAAAATAATTATTTTTTACAGCACAAGTTGAATAGTGTCTTTGTATTATTTGACAAGTACTATAGGAGCAACAATTAAGTTTGATAATTAAACATTTTTTTAACCATTACTTTAACTCAAGACTAGATGCCTATATAGGCATCTAGTCTTGGCATAATCGGGACATACAACTAGAAGACTGTTTGAAGGGGTTGGGGGGGAGGGGGGGGGTGAGGCTTCTTCCTTGCTTACTTATTTCAAGCTTCATAAGTCTCTATGAATTTTTTCTCAGAATGTATAATTATGTTATTCAAATTGTACATGTGTTTCAACAATTAAGTGCACAAAATAAAAGCTTATTATCATGTCTAATTTATTGCAGATAGAAATTAAAAAATTTTATACTGCTTAATTTTTTTGAATGTACACTTAGCTATATTACAGGCTATTAAAGTGTTCATGTTCTCCTGGAATAAGGATATGAACTGTTCTGCAAATATGATTATCATGATAACAAAACACAGGAATTTGACATAAAATTATTTCTATTATACTATCAAGAAAACATGAACCATGTTAAGATAAATTGCATTTTAATAGTGTTTTTAAAATGTGACACCACAGGGTGCAGGAAATTGCATTTTACGGACTCTAAATTTCCAAAATTTCTGGGAACTTTGCATAGTTTTAATTTACAAGTGCTTTATCCTTTTGGCTTTCCAAACGAAAAGTCTTGTGCTGCTCACAAGATCTAGAAAACATGAGAGATGATGGACTTAATATCTTAGGAAACAAAGCAGCTTTACAACAAATCTACTGAGTGAACAAAGCACATCTCCAAAACTGTGAAACCACCAACCAAGGAATAACAGAAAGAAATTTTGAGTGATGAAGGCGACTTTTAAGAAAGAATCTATCACGCTTCTGCTGAATGAAAAATAATAATTTTATGAGCATCTCTGAAACTTTCCTGGCAAAAAATAGTATAAATTTCTAAATATTTATATATATACTAATCAATATTTCATTTCACATGAAGAGAAGGCAATCTTCAAATTGTGAAACAATTAGAGAGCCCCACCATTTGGCAAGCAAAAAAAATTCTCAAATAGTCCCAAAATAAAATTGGCTATTTTTAAGACCATTTTATTATTATTTTTAATTCATTAATTATTTTTAAATAAATAATGAATTAAACCTTATCAGTACATGGTTAAGAGCCAATAAATTGTTGTTAAATATT
>JAOTRI020109473.1:0-13179 GCA_028564885.2 Zoanthus sanctaehelenae | reverse complement strand
GGTTAGCTCCCAGCAGACGCTGGTACTCATTTACCTACCCCGGAAGGATGGAAAACTGAGTTGGCTTAAGCGGAAAAAAAGGTCACACAAATATTCGATTTTTCAGCAAAGTGCCGGGCATCGAACTAGAGAACCTTGTGGTTGGAAAGCAGAGATCTTACCAGCTGCGCCAACCACGTCCACTCGTTCTACAACTACTTTATTACTTTCAACACTTTCGTATCAAGACAAGGATAAATAAAAATGGCAAAATCAAACTCTGCATAGACCCTAAGCCCCTCAATCAAGCCTTAAGAAGGAACCATTACCCCCTTCCAACTATTGAAGATATCCTACTTGAGTTATCACAGGCCAAATGTTTCTCTGTACTTGATGCCAAGAATGGGTTTTGGCAGATTCTCTTAGATGAGCCTAGCAGTTATCTGACAACGATTGCCACACCCTGGGGGCGGCACAGATGGTTAAGGTTACACTTTGCTGTATCTCCAGCACCTGAAGAATTCTAGCACAGAATGGACATCACAGTCGAGGGTCTGGCTGGAACAAAAGCAATTGCCGATGACATTCTGGTGTTTGGCTGCTGTGCTACTGACGAAGCAGCAATTTAGGACCATGACCAAAAACTTGAGGCTCTCCTCAACAGATGCTGCAGCAAAGGTCTTAAACTAAACGAAACGAAAATGCAACTAAGGCAAATACAAGTAGCTTTTATGGACCACCTCATTACTGCTGACGGCCTCAGGCCAGATCCGGAAAAGGTACGTGCTATTGTTGATATGCCAGCACCCGCTGATAAACAAGGAGTCCAACGCCTGTTGGGGATGATTAATTATGTACAGAAGTTCGCTTCTAAGCTCTCTGATGTAACCAAGCCCCTCAGAGATCTCCTCAGGGATGACAGTGAGTTTCAGTGGGAGGACAGTTTACATGGCAAAGCGTTTAATGAAGCAAAGCAAATACTATCAAACAAACCAATTTTGCAGTATTTTAACCCGAAACTTCAGCCAGTGTTACAGTGTGATGCTTCCATGAATGGGCATCCAATAGCATATGCCTCACGAGCCCTAACTCCCACAGAAGTTAACTATGCTCCAATTGAGAAAGAGCTATTATCCATCGTTTTCGGAATGGAAAAATTCGACAACTATGTCTATGGCCGCCCCACCCTCGTAGAATCAGATCACAAGCCTCTGGTCTACATGACGCACCCAAAAAGACTCCAGCGAATGATGTTACGGTTACAGCGCTATGAATTCCAAGTTGTGTATAAGAAAGAAACCTCGATGCACATGGCAGACACCCTCAGCAGAACATTCTTGTCGAAGCTCCCGCGACAGATATGGAACAAGTAATGGTTGTGACAGGTTTATCACCAACAGAAATTGCCATCCAACACATCGACATGTGCCAGAACTTGGCGATACGACCAGAAACGCTGAGGAGGATACAGGAAAACACACAGCAGGATGAGCAACTCCAGGTTGTATCAGAACTTATAATGAATGGATGGCCAGAATCAGTGAAGAAAATTAGCAATGATGCATGGGACTTCTTCCCATTTCGAGAGACCCTAAGCATGCAGAATGAAATTATTTTCAAAGGGGAAAGAGTGGTTATTCCCCATGGTCTCCGAGAAGAAATGAAAACCACACTTCACTCAAGCCACATAGGAGTGCAGGGTTGTTTGCGCCAAGCCAGAGAGGCGTTTTATTGGCCAAGAATGAATACTGAAATAGAGGAATATGTTTCCAAGTGCCACATCTGCAATACGTTTCAAACAGAACAACCAAATGAGCCAATGATAAACCACCCTGTGCCAAGCCGACCATGGGAAGCCATTGCTAGTGACATGTTTGAATTACACGGAAGGCACTATCTGGTCACTGTTGATTACTTCTCAAACTTTGCGGAAGTTGACAGACTCTACTCCACCACATCGTGAGGAGTCATCACTAAACTGAAGAATCTTCTGAGTCGTCATGGAATACCTGATCGCATCATAACAGACAATGGACCACAGTATTCTTCCGACGAGTTCAAAACGTTTGCTGAAGACTATCAGTTTGTACATATCACAAGTTCACCAGCTTACAGACAATCTAATGGGAAAGCAGAAAATGCTGTTAAGACAATCAAGAATATGATGCCCATATAATTGATCAAACAAGTCAAATTACTGAAGATCAAAAATAAAATTCTCTCAAACTTGCTCAATGAAAAGTTTGGGATCCAGTTGGGAGAATTCAGCAATACAGCTGGGGCTGAAAGGGTTAAAAACGATTGATTGGGCTCGTTTGTATTATACTGTAATATTTTTCTTAAATTCTTTGATTGTTCACTGGTCCGTATGTACAGAAAAGAAAAGGCAACTATATAAACTCAATAAATTATTAAACCTGGTAACACCACTTTTTACTGATATTTAAAAACAAGTACACGTATGAGATGTGGTTCTAAAATTGCATATTTAGTTGCCAATCTTTTGTTAGGACGTGAAGTCCAATGGATCGATTCAGCAACTCTCACTTGAATGGTTTCTTGCCGGATTTCTTTATTTCTGCATTTCATTTTGCAAACTGAACTAACTTTAGTTATATCCATTACATGCTCAGCATGATGTACATATAAACAAAAAACCAAAGTTATTTTCTTAAACTGTAATCTTAAAACTTTTCTCAAAATCTTACCTTCCTTACAAATAAAATTTGATGAAACACATTCATCAGGTAGCCTACTCAATCTACACTGTAAATTGATTTAATTTTTACTGGCTATAGCAGAAATTAGCAAATTGCAATAAATCACAAAAGATTTAAAGCTATGGGGGTCATCTTAATTCCATTTATTATCTATTAGTTAATATACCACACAAGTAAATAGAACATTTTGCACAACCTGATTGGCTAGCTCGAAGGTGATTATAAACCAAGTGCTTTTCACCATTGAGTAGCAGAAAAAACACAAAATGTTTTCTGATTTACTTCAGTTTCAAAATGGTACAATTAAATGTAGTTCCTTTTTTGTCTGCCCTTTTTTCAGTGTGTGTTTGATATACTAAAATGGTTATTCACCTCATGTCAAGTTACGCACACCACCTGAAAATAAGCTTATCTCGCCATTTTAAAGTTAAAATGAACATTTGCGCACAAAAACTTTGATCAGTGTCAGTGAAAGTGGTGGATAATTCCTAATTAAATTAATACACTTATAAGTAAGAAATAAACATTCTACATAGTAAAAAATCTCTATGTTTTAACTGCATGTAAAAACTTTTATGTTTTCCTCAACAGTACAGAGGGTATGAAATTCTTTGGTGATGCAGATACTAAAAGAAAACTTGTGACCGATGTCCTTAACAGTATTTTCTCTGACATTGAAGACATTGAAGAATCCGACTTCGATATCTCTTGTTTTGGTATGTTACAAACCTGAAGGCTTTTGATCCTCTCATTACTGATACATAATAATTAATTCATTTTTTTTATATGAAAATTAAAAAGTCTCAACTATTTTGTCCTGGATTGTAGCCTTTGACTGACCAAAGACAGAACCTGCAAGGCAACAGGTGGCACTATTTACGCATAGAGTAGAAACCGTGAAACAGTCTACCCAGACACTCTGTATTTTTTTTATATGAAAATTAAAAAGTCTCAACTATTTTGTTCTGGATTGTAGCCTTTGACTGATCAAAGACAGAACCTGCTAGGCAACAGGTGGCACTATTTACGCATAGAGTAGACACAGTGAAACAGTCTACCCAGATACTCTGCTGCTCATTCTAAAAGCCAGCCCGGTAAAGCCTTCCCAAGACTCTAGTCTTGTAATCATAATTATATTTGTTAATTTTTTGTAACATAAGATATGTATTAATTTTTTATCTGATGAGATGAAAAAGACAGTATTATTATTATTATTATTATTATTATTATTATTATTGTTATTATTATTATTATCATTATTATTATTACTTTAAGTGGTGTGCCAAAAACCTTAACTTCCAACAAATTTATAAATCTACGTATTTAGACCTTTGTCAAAAAATAGTGAACATAGAATATGATTAAAAGTCACAAAAACTTTCCCGCATTATAACTTTAATTTTGTATTAGTTCATTAATTCTTTAACTTTTATGCCGGTCAATGTTTAAACACTTTGCAAAAATGATGTTTAAAAACCAATTTTTGATTTATCTGCCATCAACAGGAAAATACATGACACCAAAGAATTGCATTAGTCGTCTGGTTGATCCATTCATGTTACAAGGATCGAATTCAAGTGAAAGTGCTTCACTTAGTTGGTTTGCTTCTTCTGACTATGATTCTCTTTGTGTTAAACTGGGTAATGATAAAAAGAAGTATGCTGAGTTTTTTGAAGCCGTGCAGAACTTGCTAGACGACTTAAGTAAATTCGGGAGAGATTATAAAACTTGGACAGACCTTGAAAGGTATGATATGAACATGGCATTATATGACACAATAAGAGGACTTTTGAAAGATAGTCTTTGTATTTTACCACAAGATCGACGAAGCGAAGATCAAGTAGACCAGTGGATACTCACTTTAAAAGAAGTTGAAAGGAAGTTAATTTCATGGAAGTTGAGGTATGTGACATTTCTTCTAATCTAACCTCCCAACCATCTAATCCCATCCATCCTATTAATGTTTTTTCTAATGCTACCACTAGACAACAATCTATCTTGAGCAATCATACTACTTTCATCCAACCTTCCTTTCATTCTTGCTAATTCAATCAATTATACCAATCCAATTGTACATACCATATAATAACTTGTCTAATCCTTCAAATCTAGCATACCGTTATCCAATTTGATTTAACAATCCAAATCAATGGGGAGTTTGCAGGTCTCGCGTGACATGACATCAGACATTTTCATGATTGGTTGACACGTTTTGGTGGGCAAAATAAATCAAAACAAAATTCGTTGAATTACATTAGTTTTGCCAAGATTTTAAGTTAGTTTAAGACTTTTACTAGGTTCCAATTCCTTCTTCAAAATTTTGACAAATTTCTCTTAACCAGAGATTCAGCTTTCATGGGACTTGCATTCCCTCTCCATCTCCAAAGTTAACAGCTTTGTCGGCAGGAACTATGCTGGTCTGCTTCAAGAAAATAGAAGATTGTTTTAGCAAAGCATCCACGTTTTCCTCTCTTTAAATGGCCCACCACTTCACCATGTTTTAGGACACACATGTACAGCGTATTTATCTACAACACTGTTTGGTTCTGGAATTGCTTGCAGAACTTCTCCCCGACATGGTTTCCAGTCATCTAAATAAGCGTTATATCCCTTCACATGCGAGTCAATTTCAAATGAACTGCTTGGCTGCATGATGTTCGGCTGATATTCGACGTGTCTATGACAGTGCCGCTGCGTTGAAACTTGATGCGCTAAATATTTTACTGATTGACAGGTCAGCTCGGTTCTTATCTGGACTATGACTGTTTCCGGTTTTACTATCCACTTTGTCTCTCGCTTTGTCACGATGCCGTCTTCTAAAAAGCGAAAGATTTCTTCGAAAATGTTGAAAGAGAAGTATGAAGCAATAAGGAAACTCGAAAGTGGATGCGCAAACAAAAACGTAGCCGCAGATTATGATATCTCCCCTTGTACTCTATCAACATGGCTTAAAAGCAAGGATATAATCGTGAAGGCTTTCGAAGTAGGAACCAGCTCGAAGATGCAGAAACTAAAGCCATGTGGAAATGAAAACCTAGAACGGGCTTTGTATACATGGTTTGTTGTTTGTACGGCAAGGTGAACCTGTTAGTAGCCCGGTACTGAGGGAGAAGGCACTCAGTTATGCTAAAGAGATGGACATTAACGATTTCATTTTTCCCAACGGCTGGTTCGATTGATGGAAGAGTCAGCATGGGGTTGCCTTTAAGGCAATTGCTGGCGAAATGTAGTCGTGTACCTTAGAGATGACAGCTTCTTGGAAGGAATCCAACCTTCCAACGCTTCTCTCAAATTACGCCCTTTGTGACATATTCAACGCTGCTGAGTTTGACCTATTTTACAAAGCCTTACTAGACAAGTTGATGCATCTAGAATCTGAAGATTGTGTCGGAGGGAAATGCAGTAAAGTACGCCTAACTTGACTTGCAGCTGCTGGTGCCACAGGAGAGAAGCTAGCCATGTTCGTTATAGGCAAGTCAAAGAAACCAAGATGTTTCAATGGAATGCAAAATCTCCCCTGCAGGTACCGGGCACAGAACAAAAGCTGGATGGACAGCAAACTTTTTGAGGAATGGGTAAGAGAGCAAGACCAGAATTTTGAACGCGAGGGTAGAGAGGTAGCCCTTGTAGTTGACAACTGCCTCGCCCACCCAGATGTTGCAGACCTCAGGGCCATAAATTTAGTGTTTTTACCACCAAACACTAAATGCAAGACCCAACCTATGGGCCAAGGTGTCATACAGGCAACAAAGGCATATCATCGTGCGTCTGTGGTGAGAAGGTATATTGACGCAGAAGAGAAGGGGAAGGGTACTCCAAATATTTCTGTTTTGGATGCCATGACATTTTTAACAAGAGCATGGAACAAAGTAATGCCTGAAACAATTAAGAATTGCTTCAAAAAGGCAGGTATTTGCAGTGAGGCACAGACAAATGCCATTAATAATCTGGACAACTCCTTTGCAGCCCTAAGTGAGGAAAAGCAATGTTTAAGAGAAGCGTATCCTGAAGCTATACCCGCAATTGTTAACGCAGACGATGTAATTGGCATTAATGACGCCGTATCCATATCGGAGTCGGGTTCGTTGACAGACGAAGAGATTCTGGTAGAATTCAGTAGTGGTCAGGATGCAATGGAAGAGGACGAAGAAACAGATGAAGTTGAGGTCCTAGAAGAATGCCCCAAGAAACCTATGGCAAGCGAAGTCAGATCCGCAATTGATATGCTGACTTCATACAGTCTGTTCGTGAATGAGGGAGTAGAGGAAATCAGAAGCCATGCACAGAAAATTGAGGCATTGGCATAACAAGCAGACGCTGCTTTCGTTTTTTGGTTCTAAAATGCAATCACCACTGAACAATAAGGACCAGTAAGAACGTTACTTACAGTAAGTTACATTTACAGTCATTGCAGTTTATCGTTACAGTTGTTTAAATTGTTTTTTTTCCTTGAAATAAGTTTAATATCCATAATTTGCAGTACATTGAATACCGAAAAGCTGAAAATCAACAAACTTTTAATAATTAACCTAAAAAATTGAATATTTAAATTGACCCTGATAACTCTAAACCCCGCTAACTCGAACAGATTTTCGCTTTCCTTCAGAGTTCGAGTTAGCAGGGTTCTACTGTACACTCTGTTGTTTATTTACATTGCTTTGAGGTTTTCGAGTGGTTCTCCCCTCCGCCTTTTTAGTCCAAGCAAATATAAATGTTGCATTTAATACGAGCAAGCCAAGCTTTCAACAATTTCCTATTTTTTAACGAAAGCCTGTAAAACTTTATTTTTGACCCTATGCTATAGCGATTTGTACAGAAAAGAACTGCATAGCTTGAAACCATACCAATTTAAATTTTCAAAGCTTATATAGAGTAATTACAAACACTATATAAGATCGAGTTTTTATGTTTTTCCCAACAGAATATGTTAGCCAATCATGAAAAGGCATGACGTTATATCACGCGAGACCTGCAAGCTTTCCATTCATCCTACTGATGAAATCCAAAATACCATACCAATGTAATGTGGGTCAGCGGAACTCCCCACTTGCAGACGCGCCGGTCAGCAGCTAACTTGGGTTAGGTTTTCAAAAATAGCTGGAGCAGGGTGAGGATATTAGTCGATGGATTTTGAGAAAGGAATTATATGCAGCTTCACAAGAGTGGGATGATAAAAAAACTGCCAGTAAAGCAGCATTAAATTTACCGAGCGACAAACTGGATGTACTACTGGCCTTGTCTACTGAGGATCACACCAGCTGAAAAAAAATCAACGACGTTTTGCTTAAGGAATTTCAGCCTTCAAAAGAATACAGTGAAGAACTTTTTTTAGCCACGACAAAGAAAGACGGTTAGTTTTATTTAGTTTATGGCAAACATCTTGAAAAACGTTTTCATGAATCTTTTGCTCTCGTTTCTGATGTTGAATTAAACGAACAGTCAGTTGAAGCAATAAAGCAAGAGTTTTTAAGAGGGATAATTTTAAAATTGAAATTTTAAAAAACTTAAACTTCATCATACAGGTGAGTCGTTATAAAAATTAGCCACAAGAGCTAAGGAAATTGAAGAAATTTTATACAGGCCAAGCTCTACCAAAGTTCATAACATAGAAAATAATGAGCCCTTACAACAACTACAAAGTGAGGTGAAAGAGCTCTAGGAAATTGTCGCCTCGTTCAGTCACAGGTTTCCTAATGCAAGTGATACAAAAACACTGTTGGTCGAAGTTGTGTCTCAACGTGAACGACGGCAGCAGCAGACCCAGCAATGTTGTGGAGGAAGTCAGGGATGTGTCAACAGTGAACAGTGTCTTACAGCTATGCTAAGCCGGACCATTTTGCAAAAAGTTGCCTGACAAACACCCTTTGCCCAAACCCAAGATTCCCCAACTCAAAAGCAATTTAGTGCCTTACTTGTGGAGGGCTAGGTCATATGGCCTAGCAATGCCCATTATCGCATTTAAACCAGTAAATATTGATGCCGTGGGGCGAGGATCAACATCAAAGCTGATCACACCCTTAATTAACTCCAAATAATAACAAAACTATGCATGTAGTGGGTAAGATTGAAAAACTAATTTGCACGTGGCTTTTTGACACAGGAGCAGCAACGTGAAGCCCTGTGACTGCCAACGGTACACACCTGGAAGTATTGGGTGAGCCTAATTACAACCATAAACATCGGTCATGTCATAAGACCTTCTGTAAAAGTGTTGATTGTAAATAGACTTTATTCACCAGCCATATTAGGCTTGGACGTTCTGCGCTGCTATGATAAAATGATGATTGACTGGAAAACAAATATTTTACACCTTGGAGGGCACTGAATTTCTCTAGAAGAGCGGTTGTTAGGAGCACCCAGGCAGCCCACTGAGGTATGTTTATTGGCAGACAAAATAGCCCTCTCACAATACTTAATCTCAGCTGGTTCTAAAGACCTTGGATTAGAGCCTCAGGACACTTTCCGAGCGCCCACACAAGAATGTGTTTCCTGCTCTCCTACAAATTTCCTTTGTGGTAAATACTTTATGTAACGATCACCTAGCTTACGTAGTTCCGTCCTGTATACGCCTAATAAAACACTGTATATAATATGATTTACTATGAGGAATAAATCAATTGTTACTCCCAAAATTGTGTGGTGTGTTATCTTATGTAATTACTATGGCGACACCGAATCTCTAGAACCTAACAGTTTACCTCTTACTTGAAAAAGATTACAAGACAAAATGTACTGTTCGGTGCAGGAGTTGTAGTGCGAGATGTACAAAATGAAATCCCTATTTTAGTCAAGAATAACAGCGAGGCCCCTATTAAGCTATATAGCGGTACTTCGGTTGGCAACTCTCAGTGGTGTTGTTTGAAGAAGCCAAAGAGACAATACTTAAACCTAGTAAGGCTGCGGAAAAGACACCAGCCAATGTCAATTTGTCACGTACCTGTCTTTCAAACCAACAGAAATTAATTGTGGAAAACATTCTTGAATTTTCGTGATGTTTTTGCAAATGATGAAACTGAAGTTCAACAAACAAACCGTATACATTTCAAGATTGATACAGGTAACCATCTACCAATGGTCCTACCTACAGTTATGCCGAACCCCTTTTGCATTGCGAAATGAAGAAGAATATGCCCTAGCAGTTTTCTCTCGTCTAATGGCTGACGTCATGGGAGGTCTGGCCTGGATTGGAGTTGCCATTTTCTTAGTAGACAACATAATCATTGGAGGCACCACTTTTGAAGAGCACTCTTGGTTATTAAAAGATGTTCTTTCTCTGCTTCGTGATGCCGGATTAACAGTGAAGAGTTCAAAGGTTAATCTGTGCCAGAGATCATTGCATTTTCTTGAACATGTTGTTTTGATTGATGGGATTTCACCGAACCTCGAAAAAGTTGAAACGATTTGCAACTGGCTCCCGTCAAGGGTATTTGCAGTTTATTAAGACTTTGCAACTACTATATGGAGTTCGTGCCCAACATCCAGATTATTGCCAAACTCCTTAATGAGCTAACTGGAAAAGCAAAGTTTGAGTAGATGGCGCAGTGTGAAGAATCATTTTCTCAACTCAAGGATGCACTCATGAAAGACCCAGTTTTGGCATTTCCAGATAACTCAAGACTGTTCGAACTAAGCACTGATACCTCTGACTCCGGATTTTGCTGTATTTTATCCCAGCGTGATACTTCAGGATGGGAACGGCCTACACACTATGTATCCCAAACATTCAGTAACAACGAACTCTCCTGGCACACCAGAGATAAAAAAGCTATGCATTGGTCTATGCCTTACGAAAATTTAGACACTACCTCCTCGGAAGGAAGTTTACATGGCACACCGATCACCTTGGTTTGGAATGGTTGAGAAACACCAAGAGGCAGGTACATGAGGTGGGTTGAAGAGATCGAAGAATTTGAATTTTAAACTAGCTACAGAGCTGACCGAGACAACCAACATGCTGATGCTTTGTCTCGCAAACCTTAGCAACAGTGTGTTACAAAGGTTTCTCCTTGCGTACGGTTTTCAACCCAAAATGAAAATGCAAGAAGATCCAGTTCTCAGCCAGGTCATTAAACTGTTGCGAGTTGACCAAAGGAAAGGAAAATCAATCATTCCAAACGTGAAATGGTGGCTAAGCAAAAAGGAAAATTTGTTTCTGGATCATGAAGGAATTTTGTTTATCAAGTATCGTAAAGGACAAAAAGGCTTAAACTAGTCAGTGGTATCAGAATGTTTGGTACCTGAAGTCCTACAGCTAAAGTATGATGAAGCAGGTCACATGTCTGCATCCAAAATTAAAAGACTTATTCACGCGAGTACTACTGGTTATCGATTGATAATGACGCGGAAAGGTGATGCAAGACTTTGTTCTGCTTGCAAAGATCCACCAAGAAAGACCACTACAGATTCTGTTTGTACCATTCAACCATCAGAGCCATGGCAGGAGATCTCCTTGGATCTGAAGGGACCTATTGGATCAAGTCCAACAACAAGAGGAAATCACTTTCTATTAGTAGTATAAGACCTTTTCACAAGATCAACCTAAATGATTCCCATACTAGACAAGAAAGCCAAGACATTTGCCGACGCAGTGGTTGCCCAGGTTTTCTGTTGGTATGAGATACAAGAGTCAATTTTAACTGGAATTTGACAATGCAGCAATGGTAGTGTTGGCATCAGAGTTATGGATTGACAAAAAGAGAATAACCCACTCCACCTGCAAGCAAATGGTGCAGTAGAAAGGCTAAACCACACAATTGGTCAGATGCGTAAAAAGCACAAGAAAGCAATGTCAGCTATTGGGACCTCAAGGTACCATTTGTGCGTTTCAACTATCTAAATCAGGAACATTCATCCACGGGTTACTTACCATTTTTCTTGACGTACCTATGGTTGACATCCCAGAACCCCTGTGTTAATCATACCGAGTACAATGCCAAAACACAGCAACAGTTTGCTACTACACTTCCAAAGACCCTCAAAGAGTCATACAACAGGAGTACCATTCAAGACAGCCTACACAAGAAACGAAGAGTGGACAGCAGTAAAGATATTTCTGGCGAGCCAAAATTCAGGGTAAACCATAAAATACTTATCTATAGACCGAATTCATAAATATGGCCGCCACGTGGATTAAGACTGGGACGAACATGGGATCGAGGCGTTTTAGGACACTTTCAATACCTTTGTCCAAAAATGCCTCGATCTCACGTTCGCCTCAGTCTTAATCCGCGTGGCCGCCATATTTATGAATTAGGTCTATTTCTTGTGATTTATATTGTGTTGCTAAATTTCATAATTCATGAGTTTTCGTGGTCTCTACATAAACTATTTTCATAGATATTCGGAGCCTCGTTCCGAGATTAGTTAATTCACGTTGTTCTTAAATTGGTCTTCAATTTTGCCCTTGTTGTTCTTATGAAGTTTTTCTTTTAAAAAATGCGTATAGTCGTTTCTCTCATTGCAATTATGACAAAATGTTTGAAAGCAATCCATTCCCAGTTAATAACGGCCGTCTAAAACCTTGTAATAAAGTCATATTTCCCAGGGCCCAGTTGTTCAAAGACTGTTGAAGTTTAACCCTGGGTTAAGCAAAAATTCAAACAGGAATTTCTTTTTAAGAAAAGATAAACGGTTATTTATGAATACTGTTTGGATTTCTCTTAGGAAAAGTCTTGTTAATCCCAAAATTATAGCTAAAATCTCTCCTTGTAAGATTGGAAACAAGATCATGGGTTAGTTCTAATCGGCTTTTGAACAACTGGGCCCAGGCCTACAATTCAAGAAAATCGTACAAACTGCGCGATAAACCTATTAAATGATTTCATTTTAAAAAATCTTCTCTATATATACATTTTGTCCGACTGGGCCTTGATAATGGTCAGTACAATTGAATCTTAGTTTTCTGAAGTCCCTATATTATGTATTGAAGAGCTCATATAAAATTATTTTTGCTTGTATTTCAGGAAATAACTCTATCGTGTGTATCGAAGAACCCAAAAGCCCTCTTTATATCACCCCAGGGGAAACTGTTCAACTTTTTTGGAGATATCGCCTTAGTCAACCTGATGAACTTCATCTAGACAAAATTGAACTTGGAATATGGAATCGTGGAGTTAATAAAGCTCTTATAGTAACAGTCCCGAAGACAAACTCTACATTCATGATAAATAGCAACTCAAATTCGGTAAAATGGATTGGCGGTTGGAATTCAACAGTAGCAGCATTCAATATATCTAATGTGACATCAAGTGCCCTTTATTATTGTACACTAAGCTTTAATGGCTTGCGACGAAATTTAACCAAAGTTATTGAAATTTTTGTTCGAGGTAAGTTGACTAACTGTTTGTAACTTCGCTCTAAAGGTGACATAGTATCTACTAGACGCATCTGATCAAAGGGTTACTTACGGTGGCCCACAAGTGCACTCCCAATTCCAAAAGCTCACTCCCAATTCCAAAAGCTCACTCCCAATTCCAAAAGC
>JAOTRI020109462.1:0-13179 GCA_028564885.2 Zoanthus sanctaehelenae | reverse complement strand
AGTTTTGATCGATTCTTTAACTTGATTCCAAACTTTTGGTCCAAAAAACGTAATATTAAATTTCCCATAATTGGTTCTAAAACAAGGCTCATGGACTTTACTCTTGCCCAAGGCACGCAAGCACTATCATATCAAAAGCACTTTGTAAACTCTTCAACGAATCTATTACCAACGGCAACTATCCGTCCAAACTGAAACATGCTAAGGTGATTCCAATTTATAAAACTGATGATAAGACAGATCCGAATAATTATAGACCTATCTCACTTCTCTCTATCTTTAATAGAATTTTCGAGAAATTGATGTACAAACGTCTAAAACGTTTTTTAGACAAATATAACATTCTCTATCATTCACAGCATGGTTTTAGAGAAAATCGATCAACAATACATGCTTTGATAGACATCGTCAATCAAGTACAATCCAATTTTGACCAAGGATTGTTTTCATACGGGATATTTATAGATTGAAAAAAAAAGCATTTGACACAGTTAATCATACGATTTTATTGCATAAATTACAACACTATGGTATTAGATACACTGTCAACGACTGGTTTTGTTCGTACCTATCCGAGCGTGTTCAATCGACACAAATAGGCACTAACTGACAATTCTAAGAAGACAGGGGTATTACGTGGTGTTCCTCAAGGGTCCGTATTAGGCCCCTTGCTCTTTTTCATTTATGTTAACGACATTTATATGTTTTCCAATATTAATATTAATAATATAAATAAATAAATAAATATCTATAAATAAATATCTATAAATAAATAATCTTGAATTTATTGTTGACAGAATAGACAAAGATTACAAGGCCTTACAAGAAATAATTTTGAACCCAACATTGTTGTCATCTCTAAAATACTATGTCAAGTTTCGGTAATATTGTTTTATGGTTCATTTTTATTAAGTCTTTATTACTAATATTGCTTAACTTCTTTTTAAAGTTGTCCATATTTCTTGAACATTTATTTTAATACATATGATTTTTTTGCAGCCACACTGGTACATTGGAAGTTACAAACAGCCATTCTCTGATGTACGCACCCAAGCCATGTGCATTTGGGTATTTACCATTTGAATCTTTCTTACTGCGATAGGGTTAATTCATTTTGATTGGAAAGAAACTTATTCATGCTGGATATAGTAGCTAAATTAATTAAAATTCTAGTATTTTTATATATTTCATTTATAACATGTAGAAATTAATTTCCTTTTTTGATTTTCATATTGATAAACACGAATAGGAGAAAAATATTAGTTAAATTTACATGTACCAAATTTGATAAACATAATATTGCATCATCCATTCAAAAAATGAAATAAGACCTTAGGTATTTTAGATGGTCAAAATGACCTTCCAGACTAATATTTGCAGTTTTATTTGTTTGAAAATTTGAATACTCAAGTTTTTCCGACTGTAATGTACATTTTAGTACATGTTACTGTATATGGAATCCTCACAAGTGGGGTTTGCTGAAGATAAATATATTGTAAACTGTATTTGTATTTGATGTATTAGAAATGTTATTGTATAAAATTAAAAGTGATGGAGTTAATTACGTGTTTATTTTAGAAAAGTTTATTTCAATAAAACCACGTGTGGGATTAAATTAGTGAATGTAATAATCAATATTTCCAATTACAGAAATGCAAAAAAATAGCTTGAAAATATCAACATAAAAATAGCATTTGGTTACATTTTCAGGACACATCTGGAAACTGAGACTAAATTAAAACATCCAAAACAAATTTTACTTCTGTTAAATTAATAACTTTGGGCTCTGAATGAAAATTTGCGAAAAATTAAAATATCTATGGAAGCACTGCAGCAATTACAGTATTAAAGAAACTATAACTAAAATACTAATTGAATCACATTTCTCATCTGTGTTCAAAAATATAACATAAATGTAAGATTTAGAGTGTTATGTGCAGAACATGTACATTTATTGCAGAAATATAACTAAACAGTTTTGCAAAGTTGTAAATGGTTACCATTTTACTCTTAGACTCCTAATTACGGGAAGAGAAGGGGAGGTGATATTCCTAGGACGAGAAGGGGTACTGGTTTCATAATTAAGCACAAAGGATTATCCAAACCGGGAACTATGCTTGGCTGAGATGAGATGTTGGGTGCAAAATGAAAGTGGCATGAAAAACTTTCCAGTTTTGAAATATGTATTTTATTTTAAAATGAGAAGACATTGCACCTTTTGTATATTTTGACAATAAAGAATGCAATTTCAGTTACCAGAGAAAGTTTTGAGGACATAATAGACAGGGTTTTTTTTGCTTGATTTACACTTGCTGAAGAGTGCTTAGGTAGTTACTCGGAATAATAAACAGGGGAGTTCTAATAATTTTTGGTGGAATCAGAAAAAATAGAGAATAAGCATCCCCTGTTAAGGCACCTAAAAGTATTTACAGTATATATTTCCAAATCATAACAATCTATCCAAAAAAAATAGGAATCTCAAAAGCCCATGTAAACTCTTGTAAGAGAGGGGTATTTGGATCTCACTTTTAAAACGCAACAAGATGGTGCTACCCTCCTATTCCCTCTTCCCAGATATCCATATTTGTCTAATGCATACTGGCAATATGCAACTTTGCGGAATTGCCTAGTGCCATTGTCCAGCTCATCGTTTCTTATGTCAGCTATCTTTAAAGTACTTAATTGTAAAATGTCCGGGTCGAGACAGAACTTGTACCAAATGAGTGCTCTGTGCAGCGCATGCACGTTTATTACAGAATATGTTTTCAACTTCTTTTGACATTGTTTACAATAACCATACTTGCACAAATCAGGCCTAGTATTTTCGCTTCTGATGATGGTGTTGGTACTTGCTCCATCTGATGACAACCCATTTCTCCCTTGAGTCCCACCATCAAGTTGAGGCTCACTAGTGACATCTGAAATGAGGGATAAGTTTGCTAAGAATCTTGGTTGAGCTACAGCCACAGGTGAGCCATAGATAGTAGTTCTTTGTGGGGCTTCTTTTCATACAACCACCTGGCTTTGTATAAATTCCAGGCTGCCAATTCCCCTGGATAGCATCTCGATGGCAAATTGCCTAACTTTTTCTTCTGGCATTTTTAAAATCATTTCCTTTGGAAAAAAAAGGTTGAAGTAATTGTTTAGAAACTTTGAAAACGTTCTATTGCTAAGACTTAATAACATTTTTTATCACGAAAAGTAACTTATTTCAAAATAGAGAAAATGGAGTAACTTTTTATAATATATTGTTTTCTTGTACCCGGCCGTGAACATTGCATATATCAGAAAAAGAACAGGAACTAAAACTACACATTTGTGAAATATGATCATCGAAAAAATCAAAGCAAATAACAATAAATGAAATAACGAGAGAAAAGAGAGAACGAGAGAAAGCACAAAGTACTAACTTTGGCGTCAGAGTTATCTTTGGCACACTCGTCCATTTCACTCAAACGTAGGTTTTGAGACACGTTTGTGCTGTCGTGCATCCTATCTGTTTCACGAGCTGCCAAACGTTGAATGCGCACATATCTTTCCTAGAGAAATGTACAAGAAAACGGAAGAAACTTGGCTAAAAAAAAGATGTAAGCTATTTAACAGTGAGAGTAATAGTAGTACATTTTTAAATTAGAGATTACAAACTTCGAATTATAAACATGAACGGGTGAATGCGTAATTTCGCCAATGTTGAAAAACTAAAATACAATACCTTGTTTGTGCACTTAGTGGACGTACACTTACAACTTTCGACCTCGCACTTTCTCTTAGCAGTCTTGCGAGGACATCCACTCCGACGTGGCCTATCTTTATTTGCACTTGCACCCTGGATTCTGCAAAAAAATTCCTGTTCGTTATTTTATTTTACATCAAAGAAAACCTTAGAATTTGAAATTATAAAGAAAGAATAACTGCTGCTTGCGATCTACGCAATTTCCGATTAATAAACACTTTAATTACTTCTGTAACTAAACACTGCCAATAATCTCTGAAAACCGCAAGATTTCCTTTCTTACCTGAATATTTTCGCTTGATGGAAGACTAGGGGTCACCATTACACAATCCTAAAACTTCGCTTCAAAGTAAAATAAAAAATAATTCTGCGCTTCCTTTTAAAACAATCGTGCCGAGATTTTCGTTCGGCGATTTTGATTGTACAAAATACAAAGCTGTTGTTAGATCTCGGCTCAAGTTTTGATCATGCGCAGAACCGTGACTTTGCCCATTTAAGAATAAGCTCAGGCTGAAGCTGAAAAAAAAAGGTGAAAAATTTTTTAGTTGAAACTTTACTGAATCCTTTAATCTACTTTCTCAATGTACACAGTATGAAAACACAAAACGGCACCGTTTCAAATTTAGTGCCTCTACTATTTTCAAAAATGATACATGTATTTGACCATTCAAAAAGTTTATCAGACGACCAGCACTGTTTTTTAATGCTTTTTTTTGTCTCCTTGTTTCGATATTTTCCAACATTTCAAACCACTCACAGAAATAAGAACAAATTAAGAACAAATCTAGTAGAGGCCGAAACAGCCAAACAAATCAATGAAATGAGCTGGTTCTACTTCAACTGAAAAGCGAGTAGTACATTGGTTCAATGCATTGGATAAAAATCAGACTTTCACGGCATTTACTGTAACGGTGTACTGACAAACCGCTAGATTAAAAAAAAAGAAAATGCTATCAAAAAAAATACATCTAACGTGCGATAGCCAATAACGCGATAAAAATAGTTCGTCAAATCTAGTAATTAAAAAAAAATTTTAGGTTATTATGTAGTAACTAATGTAGAAAATCTAGCCGTAGAGACTGAGAAAGCAGCACAGCGACAAGAGATGAAGACACTGTATAGGATAACGAACAAACTGGTTGGTGGCTATAGGAATGTTGACAGTACAGTCCAAGACAAAAAAACAAAGACGGCAAACAGATCACCGTGGAGAAGGAGAAGGTCAAAAGGTGGAAAGAACATTTTGATAAGGTCCTGAATAGAGAAGATCCAAGACTAAGAGCTAACATCCAGCCAGCAGAGCAAGACCTCGAAGTTTTCATTGAAAGTCCGTCAGAAGCAGAAGTAAAGAATACCATCAATACTATGAAGAATGGAAAGTCACCTGGGGCGGATAGGGTTACGGCAGAGGTGTTAAAAACTGAAGAAGAAGTGACCCCCAAACTGCTATAACATGTGGCAAGATGGCAAACCCCCAGATGAATGGAATCATGGTCTCATAGTCAAGCTACCGAAGGAAGGAGACCTTGGGAACTGTGATAACTGGCGCGGAATCACCCTTCTCTTAACATCGAAGATCAGTAGTTATACCACCTATCCTACAGGCCAAAACCATACGGTTGCTAAGCCGGAACTACCATATATGCGCATAAAACCGGAAGTGATTACAAATCGTCCCCAAACCCTTTTGAACATGTTTGGGCAGAACCGGAAATGACCGCGCCCTCGCCCCAGACCCCTCCACCGGAAGTGACCCGAAAAACGCTCGGAAAATGCTCGGCAACCAATCAGAATGGTCGGAAAATCATTGGAAAGTGTTCGGGTCATTTTCGGCAAACTCGCCCCAGTCCCCAAAATTTTAAATTGTTGGAAAATGTTCGGAAAAGAGTCGGGAACCAATAAGAAGTGTCGGAAAGGTTCGGAAAACCTTTGGGCCATCTTCGGCAAACTCGTCCCAGTCCCCAAATTTTTAAAATATCGGAAAATGGTTGGAAAAGAGTCGGGAACCAAGCAGAAGTGTCGGAAAATCATCGGAAAGTGTTCGGGCCATCTTAGGCAAACTCGCCCCAGTCCCCAAAATTTTAAATTGTTGGAAAATATTCGGAAAAGAGTCGGGAACCAAGCAGAAGTGTCGGAAAATCATCGGAAAGTGTTCGGACCAAGGAGTTGGCGAAGAAAGCTGTGGTGAGGCCACAGAGATATGAAGCGCTGGGATTGGATGCGGGGTATCTGGTGCAAGAAACGAATGATAATGCAAGAGACGGATTGTGTTAAACTGTTTTATTTTTTTAAAAAAAAGATATTCACATTTTGTACATGTATTCAATGTCTAAAAAAAGGTTATTATAATAATAAAATGTTTATTCTTGGAAATAGCCGTAAGGATAGGTAGTAAAGGCTGGACAATTAGGGACGAGAATGCGCTTGTTTGCTACCAGACGGTACGCTTTGTTGCGAGGAATGGTGTGAAGCGTGTAGGCATGGCTGTCTCGTACTATCTTGGTGCGCTCACGGATGGGTAGGATGCGTGGTTGGCCGTCTTCAGTAGGATCTAGCACTTCATTTAAGACGTTGTTCTTCATGACGTCAAAATTCAGTTGCTCCGCGCCTTCTTTGTTGAGTGTAAATCCCCTGACTTTGCACTCCAGTTTTCCACCGTAGGTCTTGTAACCATAGTTCTTAGGCCCACCCGAACAGTATTCTAGAATACGATCACCATTCAGCTCGTCCTTGAATTGGCCCAGGTACTTACCGAGGGAGGGACGGTATTGTTCGGCCTCTCCTTGGTCAAATATGATGGAGTCTGTATCAAAGTACACAACACGTGTACCCAACATGCTGAGTTCTTGGTAGAGTTGGAGACGCGCCCAGCATGTTGTGAAACAGGCCACAAAGATGTTAAGATTAGCATTGACGTTAATCATGTTGTCGTGGATCCTGTAATGGACCTCCACGCGGTGTTCAGTGATGGGGCTGATGTAGGTGACGTTGTGCCGCGCACTGCTGAGGAAAGCTTGAAGTTCTGTAGGATCGGTGAATTCCTGGACGTGTGTCTTGTCCAAACGTTGACCGAATTTACCCCACATCGAGTTCAGCATCAGTTTAGCCACAGTGCGACGGCCAGGGTTCTTGGCAATGGCTTGATGGTCTAGTTGTATGTTTTCGTGTTCGAAATAATCTTGGACGTGTTGATGACGTTGAGCTGGCGTGATGCAGTCGGCAGGGAAACCGCTGGCCTCTTCTTTGATCTTGAGCCAGGTATTGACATACTCTTCAAAGAGACCTGTTTGGGTTTCTGCAAAGTGCCAGACTTCATGAAGACGAATGAGGGTGTAGCCGTACTGATGAATGGCGCATTCCAATTCTGGCGTGCACCACGTCCCTGTGAGTTGGCGTTCCTCAGGGGTGTGATGACAGATGTGTTCGCGTTGCAAGAGAGGTTGGTCAATGTTCTCGTGGACGCAGGTGCGGCATAATGGGAAGACGAGCTTGTTGCTGTAACGATAAGGCAGGACAGGATGAAAGAGTTGGGCAGGAGGTAAGACGGTGGCACAGGCAATTCCAAAATAGTTGCGGATATCTTGATCGAGTGGATTGTAGTGGAAAGAGGGATGTTTGATAGGATACCGTTTGTATTTGTTCACATAAGGATAGAGGGACGTGAAGTCGTAATAGCAGAGTTGTTTATTGTCACGAGGATCCACATACAGAGTGATGGCATTCGTGCGTCCGCCGAAGAAAGCATCACGAGGATTGAGGGGTGCTTGTAGGTCGAAGGAGGTGATGGTAGCACGCAGGGCAGGAGAGGTGGCTTTCAGATGATACCATTCGTGCTCCCAGATGGTGATCAGGGTGTACCCGGCTTGTTTGAGTTGATCGTCACGGTGAAGAGTTGCCTTGTAGGCGTCGTCCCATGTACGGCCTTGAAGTTGTTGGTGTATTTCGTTACGGCCTTGAGGATGGCAGGTAATGCATCCATGGTAAAAACAGCCATGAAACTCATAGATGGTGTTGGTCATGGCATCATAACCGTCCACGTGATAGGAATGAGTTCCAATACGGATGATATGTTCACCCAGGTTACCTGCATGAGTGATGGCATGGCCCAGACGAGAAGCACGCCATTCGAGCCATTCAAGAGCGGCCAAGGAGTGGTTGGTGTTGAGTCGCCAGCCGGAAACGGGTTCGGAGGCAATGGTTTGACGTTGTAATCGGGACTTGCGCAGATCGTGCGAACAAGCCGAGGCGATTGTAGTGTGCAGGAAGGGGTCAAAGTCGGCCAGTTCGTTGAATTCCCGTCTGAAGACGTCACACCCAGCACAGAGGAGACGTACATCCGATTCGCAATAGGCTAAAAGCTGCTGCTGAAAATCAAAGGGTTCAGGTTTGGAGGAGGTGTCTGCATACCATTGTTCGAATTCTGCATGACGGGACATGGACATGGTATGAGGACCGTAAAAATGACGTTCTGGTAGGGGTCCCACATAATGTTGGTTCTCTGGAACGTTAAAAAAATGAGGAAAGAATCCTTTTTTTAAGTTCAGATCCGTTTCATTGAGTCCAAATGTCTTGGTGAAGGCGGATAAAGGCATGGCCAGAAAGGACATGGAGTCAATGAAACGGATTTGTTCTTTGCCAGGGGTTCCTACTTTCAGTTCGAGCACTTTTCCTCCATTTCGTACTTGGGTTAAGGACCGGGCTTGATGATGGTATTCTTGGATGACAAAGTAGGAATCATACCCCTGAAAGTTATGCGCTACGAGAGTAACCTTGACGTTAGAATCTTGGGCAATGATCGTGTCAATCCAGGCCAGGAAGTGTTGGATGCAGGTGTTGCCTTTCCAGGAATGAAGAGTGGTGACGTCACTGCCAGCCACGACAAGATTAGGGACATGATGTAATCCGTCGTCGTCTTGGACTTGCATGCATTCAATATCAAAATAGACAGTGATGTATTGAGGATCACGGGGTGGGCGTGGTGTACGAAGCTGGCGTTCGCGTCGAGCTGGGTCGTGGCCACGTGCTAGAGCGCGACGTTCTGAGTTGAGCTGGCGACGTTGACGTTTACGCTCTTGTCGTTCTTCTTTTTCCTCTTCTGTCTGGATGTAGCAGCGGTGAGTACGGAGGTTGACGTACTCCAAACAGGAGGGGCATTCATTGTGGTAGCACTTGTGGCCATGTTGCAAGTGTTCATGGTCACGACCATGGTAAATGGAGCGTTTACCGCATTCAAGGCAACGTTGGACCGTCTTACAAACTGACCAATGGGTGTCATCGGCAGGAAGACCTTTGTAGTTTTTTTGTAGGTGTTGGTTGTAGCAGGTGGGACCATAGAAGTCACAGTGGCAGATGGTGCAGTTGAATTGGTTGGTGGTGAGGTGAGTTTGACGGTAGGTGAGGTAGTCTTGACAACCGTGTTGATAACAAAGAGGGCAATGATCTTGATTGGCAGTACAGGTATGTACCCCTTCGTGGGGTGACAGACATTGGAAACAGAATGTTTTATTTTTGAAGAATGTTTTAATGGTGCGCAGGGTGTGATAGTGATGGTCATGATAGTAAAGCATTAAGACAGAATCCAAGTGACCATACTTGTATCCCTGGTAGCAACGATCAGCATCGATGACTAAAATGGAATAGCCAAGAGGCTCAAAGTAGTCTGCAAATTTGCGTAATTCTTCAGGACCACACGGTGTACCAGGTGGGATACCCACGTGGGCTTGGATGGCAGCACATTCATGACGGAAAGCTTGTTGACGTCTTTTTCGGAGTATGTACCTGTTTCTAAACTCGCGGTCATTGAGGGTATTCCGCTTGTAGGCAGTCCAAAGAGCCTCTATACAGCACATGTTTCTATCATCTCTTGGTATCTCTAGGATACACCTAGCCTTGATGGGTAGGTCAGTGGCACTGGCTATGCCAGGGTCCAAACATTTACGTTTACCACCCCCGCGAGGTGAGCCTTGGGCAATCACCAGACTGAGATTGAAGCTGTCATCGATCTTGAAAGACTCGTTGGAATTGAGCATGAGGGCGAGGTTTTCAAAGACACGGTTCACACGGTAACCTACCTCGGGGGAACGCCATTCGCGCACGGTAAGACCCCATCCCTCGTAGCTGGGTTGCAGAAACCTGGAACCGAGTTGAAAGTACAGTTTGTCACGGTCATCTAGGTTAGGATGTTGTTGCAAGAGATGGGCTACAGCACGTGTGAGCGCTAGGGCCAATTGTTCCAGAATGTTGTAGTGTTCCGGGTGGGCGGCGTCCTGGACTTGAAGGAGAACACGTGCTACACGTTCTTCGACACCTAGGCTACGGGAACGACGGGTCGTGATAGGTTGCACGTCAAAACTGTAAAGAGGAGGAAGTGGTTGGACAGGTGCACGCCCACCTTCTTGTGAATCATCGTCACTGTGGATGGGATATTCCCATTGGTCGTAAGCTTCATTGAGTTCGTCGTCACTGTTTGAGGACGAATCAGGCACGGGTTCGTACTGACGGACCCATTCTTCGTAAAAGGCACACAGTTCATCATCACCGAGCGAAGACTGGGGAGAGCTCATCATGAAGAGTGTGATGAGCAGTCGGCCATAGACTAAAAATGTGAGAAAGATAGGACACAAGGGCTGTTATGGAGATGAAAGGGTTGTCATGGAGAGGACACGGTGAGGTCTGGTACCCACCTATCCCGGATGTATGAATTTTTGGGGATGGGGGGGTACCCAGTCTTTTTTGTCGCATTGGGTATATAAGGCGCATCCATTTTGAATCTCATCATTTCGCACTTTTCGCTGCTAGAATAACTTCTATCGCTCTGCTACACGAAAAATTAAATCGTATCAAAAGATGGCTTCAACAGGTCACGTGTGTTGTTTGTGCCTCACCCCAAGTGAAGAAGATGCCAATGGCACCGTAGTACAATCAGGCCCTGTCGACCCCAGTGAGTGGTCATGGTATTCATACAGAATATGTGATGCTGCGGCAGCCCATATGTTACTGTCGCAACCCTCGAAAAAGAGAAACGCTTCTCGGTTATTGGATTTGGCTGGACGGGCCTTCTTGAAGGAAAGCATCAAGATGGTGGTAGATGATGATGATGGAAACGATGAGGGTGCATGTTGTTCCGACGAACCACCCATGAAACGAATCAGACGCGATGATGATGGAAACGATGAGGGTGCTAGCTGTTCCCACGAAGAACCAACAACAATCTCCCACGAATGGAAACAGATGGGGATGACATGTTGGATGCAAAATAAACGAGATGATGAAGACAATACGATCGAAAGTAAGCTGTGTTTTTTGTTGTATGTTTTTTGACCATTTCTGTGATTCTCATTGTTTTTTCTTTTTTGCAGTCACCGACATGAACGTACCCTACGCCAGTAAGGAGGAGATGCTTCAGGAATGGCTGGCACCCGAGGATGCAGAGGCCCTCGGGTTGAATGATATGGAGAGAGCAAAGTCAAAAGGTGAAAAGTGGAAGAAAATCCACGAAGAGCTAGATACATTACCACGTTGCGCTCAACATGGCACAGTAAGTAAAACGTTTCTTTTTTTACATCGTTGTTCATCTTGTTTGTATTTTAAAGGCGGTGTTATTATTTTGTAGTGGTATCTTGATGTTGTTGTTTTGTAGTGGTACCCCGAAGAGTACGAATTGTGCTGGTGTCATGGTCGTTATGCGGAACATGACCGTATTGTAGAGGAGTTATTAGTAGAGGGAATGGAAGAGCAATTAGATGATTATGTAGATAGTATTCCCACGTGTCGACAATGTCATCCCGGGTCTTATCCCATGTACAGGTCTGAACCATCTGAACATAGTTTATGATATGTTTTTTTCTTTTATGTAATAGTATTTTCCAGACATTACCCTGGAGTGTTGTGTGGTATATGACCCTTTTGTGTATGACGATGCCAGTGACGAGTTAGAACGGGATTGGAATGATTGGTGTAAATGTGGAGGATGTTCTGTCCGATAATAGGTAATTGGTTTTTTCTTTTTCTCTTTGTAGTATTTCCCAGATAATGAACATATTTGTGTCGTGTTTGATGAAAATGTATTTTTTGAGGCCATTGAAGAAATAGCGTATGGCGATTGTGTTAGAGATTGACGGTACGTTTTTGTGCATATTTTTCAGTGGTTTCCTGGAGCACCAAGGGATCTGTTTTGTATTGGTCACGAGGGAAGACTGTTGATTCGTGAGAATATAGTAGTCATGATGCCATTAGGAATGTTTTGGTGTTGTGAAAGAAGAGTCTGATTTTTCGTTTTTTATTATTTTATCTTAGTGGTATCCCTGGGTATCTCCCTATTATGATGGCGTATGCTTGGGGCATCATCGTTTCTGAAGTATGTATTGTTTTATTTATTGTTCTAGTGGTTTCCCAGATCAGAAACTACCCATTTTTGCATGGGGTATGAGGAACGACTTGATCATCCATGTGAAAGAATTATACTAGTGCGACCATTTGGAACGTTTCGTTATTGTAGAGTGTGATATTATTTTTTCTTTTTTGCGTTGTAGTGGTTTCCTCAAGGGTGGTCTTCGTTTTGCGTCGGATGTGCGGACATCCCCAAGAATAGGCTTGTAGATGAAGAGATAATGTATTGGTTTTGTGTAGAAGAAGGATGGACGTTGTGTGAACGAGTGAGAGGTAATACTAGCGCGTACGAGAGATTGATAGGTGTCCTTTATTTCTGTTTCTAGATACTTGTGGGTTTAGATGCAACATGGGAGTTGACCGCTAACATTCATCAGCATTTGGATAGTGTTTTGATTCACGAGGAGAGTGGTATAAGAGTGCAGAGACGTGTGTTTTGTTCGTTTTTCGCATATACCTATTATTATTATAATTTAGAAGGAGAACCACATAGGTTAATCCCTTCTAATGAATTACGTTTAGTTTTATAAAAAATATGGGATACTCTGGATGACATTGTCTATAAATTATAGGTAAATAAACGCCGAGGACCACTCCGTGGGGAATGCCAGCATGTCGTCCACGTGAAAAAAAGTTGTACAGCACCATTTCCCACTTATTTTTTTATTGAATGTTGTCAACCACTATATTATAGTATACTATTAAGTACCAAGTCTCGTTGGAGAAACTGGAATGCATGACATAAGAGTAATTTCAATCATTTTAACTAATAGGTCTTCTTTTGTGAGCCCTATAAAGATGAGTGCAATCATGTCACGGATGCTGAAAAGAATGCATATCATACTAGATCGTATTTTATTGTCACACCATGTCGTAGTACATCTTATTTATGTAGATATATCAATGATTATAAATATTTTCGTATTAGGAAAAATACATTAAAAAAGTGTCTTGCTTGTAAATAAAGTTTTATATTTTCAATCCGACTTTGGCTTGCATGACTTTCTTGATAACACGTTCTGTTAAACTCTTTTTCCCTGGAAGACGGTCAATGCTTT
>JAOTRI020109451.1:0-13180 GCA_028564885.2 Zoanthus sanctaehelenae | reverse complement strand
TCTAAATATTCAGAATTTTTGTTCGCTAATAACTCCGTTAAGAATTGTTCTTTTGCTCCAAAAATTATCCCAGAGCTATTGTTTTAATTGTTGTACAAGCTCACGAGCTCTTTATCTTATTTGGGAAAAAAATAAATATTTCGAAATTTTAAAACGTCAGTAAACCACGTGGTTGCAAACGAAGAATTGGCTCCTTTAAAATATAGCCTAAGTAACGCTTAATGACACAAATACCATTGACTGAGTACGCAACAAATTAAAGATTGTTGTGCTGATGTGGGAAAGTATGTGTATTCACATGTAGAGCACATTGAGACCTCGGAGAACCAAACCAGAGGTAAACAGACATGGAAAATGATGCAAGATTCGGGCTAGTGCTAGACATGGCGCTAAAGGAACATTGCAGAAACTAGTTGCAAACTGATACTTGAGAAACATCTAATCGCTCAAGGACTATAACTGGGTATATCAAGAAGAGACACAACGAGGAAAGAGTACAGTTATAAATAGATTCAAAAGTCAGTAGTTGAGCTTTTGGTTTAGACTAAAGTCACAAAAAAAGAAAAAAAAAAAGAAAATGTGAAAATGCATTTTACCACACTGTAAGCCTCAGATCAACTTACTACTGATATATATGAAACTACAGTAGAAATTGACCGCCCTTGCATCTCACTCAAATAAATATCTTCGTGTCTTCTCGGAAATAAGGACATTTAAAAAGCGTAGGTCAAGTCTCTCTTATTTTTACGAGGGACTTGAAAGAACCCACAGATTTCTCACAATTAAAGAGTATAGGGTAGAGATCCTGGTGTTGTGGTTAGTTTCTGTTTCTTCTACCAGGGGCAGTTATTGGCTGCAAGTTGCTTCTTAATATGTTCATGCAGTAGCCACTCTAGCGGACTTTCTATGACCCTCTATATATGCTTGTAATCATGATCAGGTTCTGAAAAGCCCCGAGGGGAGACCTTTTATATATAATCATGTATGTGTATATACCAATTTTTCTAAGGAGAGTAATAGTTTTAATTATTATATTCATTTTGTATTACTGAACACCAAATATTATATTGGTAAAGTATTTTGTTGTAGGTAGAAAAACAGAGAATTTTACACGAGCCCCTCCCAAGCAACCCGCCAAAAATAAGAAAAGAAAGAAAAAAAGAAAAGAGAAAAGGAAATCTTTCTAAGACATCTGATAAAAATTGACACAAATATTATATTAAGTCGGTTCAAAAAAATAAATGGTTTGAAAATCTGAACCGAGATATAAATTGAACCTCAAAATATACGTATATTGCAAAATTGCTATAAGAAACTAGAATTTTAAACGCGATTAAGTAAATTGCCTTGGAACAGATACTAAAAACAAATTGTAATATGACTGGCGTCACCTGTGGAAAATGCTGATGCTTCAGGCATTAGGCGAACTTGTCGTAGCCCTTCCCAGAAGTCATACTCTAGGCCTTGGTCACCATTATCATATGCTAGACTATAGGAAGGGAGTCTGTCAATTTCACGCCTTATTGAACGTATTTGCATCAAACCTAAATCAAAAGTGAGAATTAGTTTGTATAAAATACATGATGAATATAGTAAGGGTGGCGAATCGTCCCTTAAAAAGTTAGTCTCGCAGAATTTTAGTGTAATTTAGTGAGTCCCGCAATCTCGTTTTCTGCGTAGCTAGGTGCAATTCGCGCTCTCAAAGTCTTGATCAGTAGCACACGTGTACTTGGGCTCCCAAAGCAAAACACAAGTCTTGCCGTCTCGCATTTACCATTCTCTACCCCTATGGCAAAAATTAACTTTGAGATAGGCAAAACCTTTTGCGTATAAATAATATTTCAAATGTAAAATTTAAAATTACAAAAATTTTCCTTGTATGACAGTATAGGGCAAAGGGGTGTTTAGTTGTTGTCGATATCAAGTTAAAAGAAAGTGGTGTTTGATTAACCATATAGAAAAAAGAATCCTATTCATTTCTTGAGAGTCATTTCAGTTCAAAAGAAGAGTAGTAAAAAAAGTGAGATCACGGAAGGTTTGGCATCGAAACTTACTAGTTTCGTACAGGAACGGCCAACGATTTCAAGGATGCTACATGAGAAGACCGCATACCATGGAGACTCTTACTGGACATTGTACCGGCTCTAATGACGCTCGATGATAACTCTTACCTTGTTCTACATACTGCAATTTAGAGACTCCCATCCAAAGTCGGTTGAGGTGAGCAGGTTTCCGAATGTTCAGCAGCTCTCCTAAGGCTTCTTTATTGGAAAGAGTCGTTAAATCCTCCAAATCTTCAGGCTCGATGTACAAGTTGGCCTCAAAGTTGGGCCAGTACTGAAGGAGACAAAGATCGTCTAGCCATTCGTAAACGTTGTCCTGAGAAATGAGAAGGGAGACACATGGACTAAAAATTAAAATAGTCGTGGTTTCATCTGCCCCGTTAAAGGCCCGTTCAATCGGATCAGACATGTTAGTCAAACCGATTATCAAACATTGTTTGGTGGTGTTGGACGGTGTTTGATCAGTGTTGGATTATATTGGATGCTGTACTGTTCAAATAAATCCAACGCCATCCAACAATGTTGGATTCCAAACTGTACCACGCACGAGATTATGCATGGCGTAACTTTAAAAATGTTGCGCGATGTTGGGGGAAAAGCAAGTCAAACTTCATCTAACACCATCATCATTGTCCACAATGTTTGATTGTACTGTCTAAATGGATCAAACCTGTTGTGTCCAATAATATTTGATAATGCATATATGATTTACCAAGATGTTTGATCCCTTTGAATGGGCCTTGAGTTATAGAAAACTTGCTGGCTATGTTTAGATGTGAATTCAAAGTATATAACTTGTTATTACGCCAAGAAAGAGAATGTTGAAAATATTGAAAACATAATAAATCTTAGAGTAATAGTTCCAACGAGAAGCCATTCTAATTTTTGATGCTATTTCATAATATTTCCGACAACCATTTTCAGATTATATGCCCGAATCAATATTTCCATATTTATAATAGATCTTGCTATCAAAAATGCATATCAAACCTAGCAAGAGCTAATATTTAGTGGAACGAAGACTTTAGTGGAACATAATTTTCCTAATTAGAATAGCAAAGGAATTAACTTTCAAACAGTAACTTGTAACTGAATATGCAAAACTTTAGAATTGATCATGAGCACTTTTAAAGAAGAAAAAATTCAAGAGAAAAGCACTTGACATTGAAAATTATTAATACTTGATACTATACAGAAATACTTCTTTTAAAAACTGATAAGTACAAAACGTAATAATAAGAACGCGAATTCCAGCCGTAAAAGTACTTTTAGATAAGCTTTTACATCAAACGAGCGCTTCAGTAGAATCTTTAAACTTTATACATTTTTTGCTTAGAGTTCAGTCGTGCATCATCATCAGCAGCAGCAGCAGCAAATTCTAAATAATTCATTTCCTCATTTCCGGAAGCCTTTGTTTCGCGACTTTCAAAAACACGATCGTGATAAATAAAACATCTTTGGTTAGTGTATAGCTCACATATTAAGTAATTAACTAAATATGCCAACTTTCATGAGCAAGCACTTTCGTAAATGAGGTCCGGCAGAAAACAGGCGGATTATCAACTTAAATATCAGGTCGAAAAGAATATATCCTGAGTAGCGAAACAAGACAGCAACAAATTAAGTGTTGTGTGGCAGAAAGATAAATTCATAAGCAACAGTTGCTGTGTAAAAAACATACGGGTATTCCCTGTTCGATCTCAATTCTAGGAATACGTTTTATTTCCCTGAGAAGCTTGTGGCGATGTCCTCTTATCTTGATTCCAAGATCTTGAAGATCCTACAAAACAGGAAGTGTTTATTAGCTTGTGAGTTAATGTGAAATATGGAAAATAACTTTTTGAATTGAAAGAAGATGGATAAGGAATTTAAGAAATGTGACAGAAAGTTAAGGCTGTGAAAGAAAGGATAAGTTGCATAACTGACGCTATGAGATAATAAAACCAACCTTATCTGTCAATCCGGGAAGAAAAGAAGGGTTATCATAGCCCTCTTGTTTTAACCTCTCGATATAGGCCTGTATGATCAAATCAACAGCAAATTTTCCGTAAAAAATAGTTTTTATATTTAAAGGTTTATTTATGGAATTAAATTTACTCTAAGACAAACAATAATTTACACAGATCTTACATTTTTGTAAATATGGAAATTTCAAAACTTATGTTTCAACCATTCTCAAATGATTTTTATGTGTTTTGCAAGTATATTACATTGTTGATTGGTTTTGACGTATCTTTATATCAGACGGAAATAATATTTTGCTTAAGCTTTTAATTATATTTTACGAATGTGACCCTTGTACCAAAATCTACTAATACTGGCAAAGAATATTCAGGTGCCGAAGACGCTAGAAAACATGCTTACTTCCATGCTATAAAACTCCTTGGGAACAGAGCCACACACACTGCCCGTTTGGTTCTGTTTCGTATACGAAATGTACGTCTTAAAATGCAGGAAATAGCGTCTCAGAGGGGTTCAAAATTCAACATTTCCCGTGGGAGCATGTCACCGGACCCCCTATAGATTCTTATCCCCCTGATCAAAATATCCAGCAGCCGCCATCAGTGAGAATAGCTCTTGAAAAAAGCATTGTTGAACTTCATTTTAAGAAATTAAAATGTAAAAAATAATTACTTGTATCAAGGGCGGATCCAGAGATTTTTTGAAAGGGGGGTCAGAGGAAAATTTTGTGGCCAAAGGAACTGGCCCGGTAACATTTTTACCACAGGAAGCCAAATAAACCGTTATGAAAAACTAAATTTTACGACAAATTACGACATCATCATCGTAAGAAATAAAAATAAAGATTGAAATCGTCCTTCTATCAAGAGAAAAATACTTTAATCTTTTTGGAAAACTTAATTTAATAATTGACCCCAAGAATGACAGTGAAGGTCGCGACCCCCCGACCCTCCCCCTGGATCCGCCCTTGTGTATGTACTGATTCTGATGAATGGCAACGTTAACTTTTGCACCAGTAAAAGCTCATTTCAAAATCTCACTTTTCTAACACACATATACTCAGTAGGTTAAATGGGTTAAATCTTTTAAAGAATCGGCTATTTTCAAACCATAGTAATATGGGTTTAAGCCAAGAAACAACTTTAACAAGGTTAAAATACCCTCATGTCTCCTTCCAACCAATTTTCGATTGGCATCGTCATATTTTCGACAGTCATCTCAAACCTAAATGTACTGCGTCCGCCTACAAGAAAAAAAAAGGCAGCATGTTTAAAAACTACGAGCTCAATAGCTTTTTCAGATAATTTGTTAAAAATGAGTCGCATTTGAGACATCATTTCTTCATGTGTTCACGTGTTAATCGGTTGATGTGTTCATTTGTTTACGTGTTCATAAGTTCACGTATTTATTTGTACATTTATTCATTTGTTGTCGTGTTCATCGTGTTTCTTGGTGTTCATTTGTACATTGTACATTTGTATTTGTTTGTTTAATTGTTCATGTGCTCATTCGTTTAATTGTTACGTATTCATTTGTTCACACCGGTTCATGTATTTATTTGTCCATTGGTTCAAGTGTTCATTTGCATACGTATTCATGTGTTAATTTAAACATTTATTCCTTTACTTACATAATTTATTTACTCGCTTATTTATTATATGTATTTGAACCTGACCATCTTCAAGTTTCGAAACTTGTATTGTATTTTTTTTTGTTCTAAATGTTGCGATACAAAAGAGTCATAGTTAAGTATGCCTCTTGTGAACAGGAACAGTTCAATTCAAAGGACTCTTAAAATGAAAATTATCTGAGTTTTGAAACCTGAAGATATGGTCAAGTGCACCTAAAACGTTTGTTTTAGTCATTTCAAATGCATTTTTTTACCTTTAGTTTTCTAATAATTTTTTTTTATAAAGAACTTACTTGCTTATTTATTACTAGGTGTATTTATTCAAGTTGGATGAAAGAAGGAGTGATTAAGTGGCTCAGTACCAAATAAGGACAAGAGCATTTATCTGCACGATATTATTTGTCTACCATGGACAATGAACAAGAATGAATGAAGAAACAAATGAATATTTCCTTTCGTTTGGCAGAGATAATATTAAAATCATTAGGCAAAAAACGACTTGGTTTAACTTTTGTTATACCAATGCAAACTTGTTTTTGTAATAATCTCGAATCTGAATAAAAGCGGTTCAACTTTTAAATTCTTCATGAACTATCATTTTTAGTGAAACAGTACTCATTTAAGCGAAAATATTGTTATTCGATCTATTAGTGGCGTTTGAAATGGAAATGAACGTTGGTAAAAGGTGTCGGAGCAACTTTTTGAGAAAACCGAGTGCGAAAATTTAGATCAATTTTTTACCTTAATCGTAGAACTAATAATCTATGTATGGTATCGATTTTAGGCTTAGAGTAAAAAGTGTTTCAGAAACAAAGAGAAGTGCTAAAAATAGTTGAAGTAATATCAAAGATGCGAAACCATTCGTAAACGGGGAAAAGTTTCCGCAAAATCCTCGTCTAATACGAATTTAAATGAACTTTTCCGTGTATCATGTCCTATTATAGTGATCCCACACTTACTTGCCGTCTCCTGTCCACAGTTTTATTTTCGACAAGTTCCTGTCCCAGTTATAAAATTAACTATTGATGCTCATGAATTGATATTCTTGAACATATATAAAGCGCATATGGCGGTAAAACGTATGTAATCAAAACCAATTGTAGAATTGCACGTAATTTAGGTACCCTGTTGATGAATAGTAACTCTATAGCAAATGATAGAGATCGATAAAATAAAATAAAATCTAAAAAAATACTTATATTTCTAGACTCGGAGCCAGATTGTGGAGTAATATTACACAAACTTTCAGATCAACATAAGAAATATTTTAAAAGAAATATTATATAAGGTTCACTTTCCAAAGCACTTATTATAAATAACAATGGCTTCTACCCAAAAGATGTTTTGCCTAGGATGTCATAAAATTTAAATCGAGACACTTGGAGAGCTTTCATTGTCTAACACTTCATACTATATCTTTTTTAATGTGTTCAATGAATCAATGTCAAAAACGTTGACGATCTTTATTAAGATTGTATACGCTCAACACACCTTGTGAGACCGTGTCAGATTCAATGCTGAGGCAGTCTGTGGATATGTATCTACTGTTTGTATGGTTCTGTTTAGAAAACGCTAGTGTCTCTGTGAAATTGTTACTGATTGCAGCATGGGAATCATTCTCTTCATCATCACTGATTGACGCTAATCGCGGAGGAACAGATGGTGGTAACTCCGAAACAAAATTCATAGAATGAGGAGGTGGGGGTGGGGCTGTTTCTTCTTCCGGAACCGGGGGAAGCGAGGTCATTTCTTTTACTCTTCTTTTAGCCTGGAAGAAATAAACATTTACTTTTCAGATACAAAAGGATTATGAAAATCACCCGTTCAATGTTAAAAGAAGAATAACAGAACGAAAAGCCCATATAAAGAAACGAACAATTCTCAATCAAACTTTTTGTGTAAGCAAGATTGAGCCGGTATTCTAAAGATAGGCAAATGCAAAACATTTGATTAATTAAAATGTTAGCTATAACATTGATAGTAGTAAAACAATAACCGATACTAATATTGTATATTTAATATAACTAATATTATTTAATAATAACAAATACAACTAAAACCCTTACAAATGCAAACCAAATAGCGTATGAAGCCGGCGCTGATTTCCCGTTTCTGTATCAATGTTTTTGATGGTTAAACACCATTTGCCATGTCGTCACGTGTTACACTTCATTGCTATAAATGGATTATATTAGAATCTTGGACCACTCATTCACTGCATACTAGCTGACGCAATTACTCCATACCCCGGATGAAAAGTTAGATTGGATAGGGCATATCCAGGGATTTTACTAATTGCCCTGACCATATCCGCTCATCAACCCATCAACAGCAACAGCAATGATAGTATTAACGACAATGTCAATGTCAATGACAAAAACAATGACAATGTCAATGTCACTGACAATATAATGGCAGTGGCAATAACAATGTCACTGGCAATGACAATGGCAATGACAATGGCAATGACAATGACAATGGCAATGGCAGTGGCAGTGGCAGTGGTAGTGACAATGACAATGACAATGGTAATGACAAGGACAATGGCAATGACAATTCCGTTGAAAATGACGATAACAATAACAAAGACAATGTCAATGATAATGACAATGATAATGATAATTACAATAACACTGATAATAACAATGATAATAACAATGACAATGACAACAACAGTAACAAAGATAATGATAATTTAAGATTTTTCTTTTCTCTCTCACGACAAGTTACTTAGATATAGCTTGCGACATCTCCACTAGCAAAGACAATGACAATGGCACTCACAACGAAAAAGGCAATGACAAGGACAAAGACAGTGACATTTAAGATAAAAATATAATGCAAAATAGTACCAGTAGTGGAGCATAACATGAATGTTTGGTACCTGAAGAAGAACGAGGGGTTTAAAGGGATTACATAACTAGTTTACCCTCTTAAAAAGAAAGTGTATAAGTGTGTGTACATAAGTGCTCATGGAAGTCAGTGAAGTGAGGAGAGAAGGGGGTAAATGATAGAAGATTTTAAATATTTAGGAACCTTAGGATTGGAATAAAACACGAATGTTAAGTTACGTTTTAGCGATGGACTTCTTTCAGACTTCAAAATATACACTCAAATCTTTTCAGAAACAATAGTTTCCTAGTCACCAGTTTGTGTTAAAGAACGTATCCTTGTTAATGATTGAAGACGAATATTACAACAAAAATAGTAAGGTACCTTTTCATGCTGGGAGAATGAGGAAGGAGGGTATTTCTCGTAGTCATTATTAACATTTGGCATAACTACTTTCACCAAGGAACCTTGACGAACCGGTTCTCCCTGAAAGTCAAAATATTGGTTGTTGTTGAAATGCATATTACACAAACGGTTCAACTAACTCTTACCTTAATAACAGCTCGCTATATGATGTTGCATCTGTGTACATGAACAGTTGTTTATGTAGGTGACGTAATGGTAATGGTTTGAGCTCGTACATAACAAACAAAACCACGTGGAAGGTTTGGGGAACATGAGATATGGGTAGCTATAGTATATTGGAAACCTCAACGCAAAGAAATTTCCACTTTTACTGATAGAAAACAAAAAGATTTTTTCTATTTGTTTAGTTTATTTACAAGATTGATCAAACGTCCGTTTCTGGGATGTACAAATAAAATATCTACTTTTTCAGACGATAGTATTGCAAGGAACAAAGCAAGAAGGATCTAAAAAAAAAAAAAATCGAAAATCAAATTTAGAGGAACGAATGATGTGCAAGCTAAGATTCTGTTCATTCATACCGATTCATGACGATCGGAAATATTTTCAACATCTGTTGTGCTAGTGCCACTGGTTGAGACCAAAGCATTGACGGCCTGGGTATTGGCGCTGCTTGAACCCTCGTTCGTGGAATTCTCCTCCTCAAGTTTGGTTTTCTTTACATCTTTAGCTTTCTTCCCCTGCGTGAACAAATTTTAAAACATAAGAATGATGTGTTTCATGGTCATATAAATAAATGAAAGAATGTAACGAAAGTTTTATCTTTTTGCAATGGATTGGTTTTTAACTGTAATAGCCTTTTCATTGCAGGCTGTAATCTTTCTCAAATATAATAAAATCGGATAGAGGCAAAAGTAAGCTCATCATTATCATCATCGGTCGAAAGTAAGCTAGTTAGGTCCATTCCCCAGCGAATAGTCTAGTTTCGAGTTCCTCGATACCGCTGGATAAAAAAAAGGCGCAGGTTGCTTAGGCTAAGCCTCAAGATGACGTTAAATATTCACAAATTCCAACAAGAACCTACCGAAGCTCAAAGTATCACATACGTAGACTTGCAAATACTTTATAAAATCGTTGGAATTTTAGAATATTTAGCTCAAAATTGAGACTAATCCTGCAGCAACACGCGCTCTCGCTTTTTATGTTAGTGGTACTCGGAAATTGAAAAATGGACTATTCATAAATGGGTTATGCTGCGCCAGATAGCAGGTAGGTTGTAATGTCCATCACCTCGGTCGTAGAACCCGGATGAGTTAAATAAAAAATAGTGGGCCAGACTAGTTCTCTGTTACTAATATGATACCCTTGTACCTGTTGCATACCGTTTATTAGCGTAGCTTGATTTTTTTTTTGTGACATGTTACTTACTCAATGTTTATATACTTTTTGACGCACCTCAATTTGGCATGAGTTTCTTCTGAAGTTCTTTATTGTTAGAAATCGTTTCTTCCACGTTTGGCGCTTTTTTTCTCCCATTTTCTTTTGAGGTGTTTTACTTTTCTCTATGTTATCTTCTGTAGGCTCTAAACATAAGCAGCAGCAATTCAAGAATCGTTCCCAGAGCAGCTTTAGATACTTTTGGGCAACTTCAAGGCCATTTTCTTCTTTCTCCGTAGCAGATTCCCTGGTGCCTAGATGACACAATTATCCACTATTACTTGACCCTGCCAACTTAGCTTCGCATACCAGTTTGAAAAATAGTTTTTTATTTCAGTCATCTGTTCATGAAGTGCTGGAATGGGATAAAATGTAAACTTCTGTTTAGCTATTAGCACTTAAAGAAGTCAAACAGCGGATTTCTCTAAGGCGAGGCTTTGTAAACTTTACTTAGTCTGAGGTGGTACAAATGTATATAAGCCCGTAGCTTCTTTTTGTTTACTGCCTCCCATTTCCAGATCCAGTAACACATTTCATGTCATACTGACTTGGGACCAATGCCATTTGCTATGCTGTATGACAATAATATTGGTATCAAGTCCCATTAAGTAAAAATGCAATTTATTGACCTTTGTCCTGGTATGTTTACGTGCATTCATTGTCATTTTATGTAATATAATTTTTTATCATTATTATTATTTAAGGTGTATATTGTAATATATCAGTGTTTGTATATATAATTATGTTTGCCCCTAAATTATGTGTTACAATCTGTAATAAAAATGGTAATGTAATTCCAATAAATGATTGATAGACTGATTGATTTTCATGGTGCATTGTGTGAGTAACTTCTGTTCTACAATTAGTTTTAAGGGAGTACCGACGCAACGAGCATGACGAAAGCTACGCGTTATTGGTTTCCGAACGTTGGATTAGAGTAAAACAAAACTCGCGAAAGCCTTATTTTTTTGCATACAAGGTAATTAAACTGACTGCCAGATTTTTTGCAAACACAAAATAAAACAACTGTCAGTAATACTTTAAACTAGCAGTAATACTGTATTTTGATAAAAGCACAAAATAGTAATTTCAAAAATCGTAATTACTTTTCTTCTTTGCATAAGCTCAGCGATTGGTGCTTTATTTTGTTAAGTCTGAGAAGTCCACTCAATGGCTGCATATAAATGCAATATTGACAATGTTAATTAATGTGCTGTTTGGTTGTACTCACAAGAATCTATTAGGCTAAAGCTATAGCTGCAGAGTTTAACAGAAAGCCTTCATTTTGCCTTGAAGCAAATTCTTGACGAGGTATCATAATGGAGTCTGTGCTTGTCTCCGGCCTCTGCAGTGTTGAGCAGATGAAAGTTTTCTTTGGATGAGACACTAACCATTACAGGTCAGCTCCCAGCACATTCTGGTACTTATTAGCCAACCCCAGAAAACTGAGTTGGTTTAGACGGAAAGAAGATCTTGCAGATACTCAAATCTAGCAGAGCCGAGATCTGATTGGATTCGTCATAGCAGAGATATTACTAACTGCTTCAACCGTAGCCATAGCAACTAATAATTGGCTTACGTATGACCAAGGGTCACAGTATACCAAGACAGATAGAATTTAATTTTTACAGAAGGCACCAGCACTGACAGAGTAACTTTAACAGATTTCCGCTCATGCGCTTAAACCTGTCAGAGACATAAACTTTACTAAGCTTTTCGACTTCGACTACCTTGATTAGTTTACTCGCTATAGACAAATTTATGTTTTAAAATACAAAGAATAAAAAGCTTTTTTACCCCAAGAACGGTCAGTTAGGTTTACTATGGAGTAGACGGTCAGCAACAGATACCCAGAGGGAAGACACAGGAGGTACCAGATTCCATTCAACACACAGTACCACTCTCTTGGGTGCAGTATTGCAGTCAGTAGAAATATTCCAGCCAAACCGGCCAGATATAAAGTACTAATACCAGCAGGAAGGACATTCTGTGCTAAAGTACACGGACCTGTTGACGTAGTATTTTGTCCATTGCAGGAGGCTCGATCACGCAATTCTTTCCCAATCTATAGAATACCGGCAAATTATGCAATGGAATATTAATTAATTATTTTGATGTAACCGGAACCTTTTTTCTATTACTAAGTTTATGTCATCAGCATTATTCGAACACAACAGCTAGGTTAGTGTCAGGAGCCGAGAAGTAGGAACGAGCAACTTCAATGTTTTAGTTTCACAGCGTTTTTACGAACCGACTTATTTTTAGTTCAGTTAATGCGAATTCAAACCAATCACATGCGTCCAAACTTGATCAATATAGCATCACTGTTAATTTGTATGAATTATCTGATTCCTCTGGGACTGCAACTTCTATCGAAATTTCTGTTAAAAGTAACCTATAAATAAACTAGTTCGTGGCTTAAGTCTATTATAGGAGTAGCTGGCTCTTACTTATGGGCTCCTGTTAGTGTCCATTGTACTAGATTTGTACTAATTCTTAATCTGGAGAGGTATGAGGACATTTTCTTTTAATTTGCATGAAGTACCTATGTGTAAACATTTTGTACCTGGAAACTAAATCCTCTTTTTAATTCTTTTCTTTTTTTTTGGTTCTGGTGGCCCCTGCTCTGGTCTTATCAAAGCCGTGGTGGCTAAACTTTGACCAGCACCACAGAGGATCAACTTACCGCAACCACAGTAGAAGCACAAAGAGGCAATACCGATGATGAGCGCATTTTATTATATCAATTGGCCTTTTGTAGTTGGGGGTCACGTGACAACGGCTACCTTAAATCAATCAGGTATGACAGAATAGCATCCAGAAATGGAAAGAGAAGGTTGACATTAATAAAATGGAAAAGTTTCAGCTCTTTACTTCAAATATGTAAAAA
>JAOTRI020109440.1:0-13181 GCA_028564885.2 Zoanthus sanctaehelenae | reverse complement strand
TATATACAACAGCTCCCTGACACAGTATCTTACTTACTCCACGAGCTTACCACAGGATACCTTTGATTATTATTAGTGTATATACAACAGCTCCCTGACACAGTATCTTGCTTGCTCCACGAGTTTACCACAGGATACCTTTGACTTAACAAATATTTAATATATACTTTCAAAATAGTTTGACTATTCTTTGGTTAAAAGAATAGACACCTAGTAGGCGCTTGTTACTACTGCGTAGTTGTACAACAGAAAAATATGGAAGTAAAATATTTGTCGAACGCTGTTTGTCATGCGTTGTCAAATCAGGTTTCGAAAGTTGTCGTAAATATCGACCTAAAAGCTGAAATGTAGCCATGTAACCGTTCATTTGGTCGGTCAGAAACAAAATATGAAAGTTGCGAGATGTAAACGTTGTAAAATGTAAAAAAACGCACCTCATATTACAGAGCCTTTTCTTGAATTATTGTATTTACAAGCTTGACTTTACATACGGTTTCTAAGATTGTCTATGAACTAAAAAAAATTCTAAAACTGGAATTCGCATGTGCAATACGAATCTTACTTTAAGTGTAAATTATAGTTGTAGCCATACAATTGTAAGTGACGCTGAGCGTGCTTGTATCACAGATATCAGCGTGTGCTTGTAGCTCTGCCATACAACAAGGCACCCGAATATTTCGTTCATCATCGCGAACTGTCGGGAATTCGTACTGTTCGTAGAGTTCGTACTTTGTTTATCTTTGTGTGTTGATTGGCTGCGTAGGGTAATCTATTGTTACTTACTCACATTCGGAAAAGTCAGTCGATGGCAATAGTGATTACTTTGCTCACGCGCAGTAGTCACAAAAATAGAGTTTTTATTGTTGTTTAATAAGTATCTGAAAATATGAGAATTAATGATATTATATTGGATCTAATAAAGATTTTCGATAGAACAAACAATGTAGTCATTAAAACGCCATTAAATACTAAAATGGTATAAAAGTGTTAAAGTTAAGTGGTAAAACAAACGCCTTACATAGCCGTAAGTTTCTACGTTCTCTTCAATTCTTCACCAACGGACCGTTGTATCAGTAGCGAAGCCAATAATTAAAAAAATAGACGACAACTTTTAACCTTGAAAGTTTATTTCCATACATGTTTCGTCATTCCCACGCCATCATCAGTGTAAACGCATAACTATGATAATTGCAAGTTAGTTTAGATAGCTTGTAAGCACGTGCAAATGTATATTGTAAGGAAAAAGCAAAAACTGTAAAGGCATAGAAAGATTGACATGTGTCACTTGGAAATAAACCTTCAAGGTTAAAAGTTGTCGTATATTTTTTAAAATTATTCACCAAAGGCCAATGCAAACTCAAAATTCTATGGAAAACAAAGAAAGTCAATTCCCTATTTAACAACTACGGATCTGATTATGTCAATGAAACCTCAAGAAATCTCGAGGAACGCATTAGCGAACACGAAGCCACAACCAGATTATCTGAACTAACCCGAAATCTCTCCTTAAACCCAAGTCACTATTCTTCCTGGAAAGCTATTGCTCCTGCTTTTTCCTGGACTATCTGCCGTATCACTGAATGTCTAATCCGGCATTACAAAGTTCGTCTCAATTTGAATAAACAAATTAAAGTATTCTCTTTGACTTTCTTCCCCTCGTGGATAACATCTATTAACTGTATATAACTACGGTAATTGTTCCGTTGTCCCGGAAGATGACTTCAAGTATCGAAAACGTTTGTTTTACCAGTCACCTTTTTAAACTTTATACCTTATACCTTACCTATAATATATTTTAACATACAGTGAATAATTCATTAAAGAGCATATGAGACGAAATTAGTTTATCGATTTTCTAAAAGATCGTTGTAAAAAAACATACTTCTGCCAAGTTTGAATGAAATTCTATAAAAAACGGAAGAGTTAGGGCTGTTTTAATTTAAGGTTATTTTTCTATTTTTTGGCACCCTAGTTTGGTAGACTGGGACGAGACACAGGGATTGAACATCACCAATACATCATTTTGTTGGGGAGTATTCCTGCGTTCAATTCAGCTCTCTATAGAGCATACGAAATAAGATGTCAGATTTTGATTCTACAAAAGAAGCTACATGTTTTTTGGTCTCCTGAGTTCTTAGCCGAGCGACTAAAAGGGGACACAACTGTTTTTAGTATAGCCATACCTTTTTAGAAACTGATTGAATAACATCAAAAGTTCCATCTATTATTTCGACAAACCTTCATAAGTTTTGGACTCAAATCTTATTTATCTTTATTCGTGAGCTTGCAAAAGTTGTATGCTAACGAAGCAGAATGTAAACGATGACGTCAGCAAAGATTCGTCTATACCGATGGAAGCCTCCTTTTCCATTTCCATCTTGCATTATTATATTCTTGGGTTTCACCCATTCCCGAGAGATATAAGAGACAAGTGACCTAAACACAAGACAAAAGATAAAGCGGCCATGTTTGTGACCTAAACAAAAGAAATCATCAAATATCTTTTGTTTAAGGGAACCAACATGGCCGCTGTGACGTCAGTTGAAAGCCACCTAATCATTGTTTTCGCATTTTGTTCTAGATGCAGAATTTGTAATATGGTTTTTGAAACAAAACCAGAAAAAAGGATTCATGTTCGAAAATGTCATGCTGAACCCGTCGAGTGCCCAGTGTGTCACAAAACATACAACAAAAGCTACATGCGTGACCACCTTTTGTCACACAGCGATGATGCTTTCAAGTGTGACATTTGTGAAAAGCATTTCTCGTCTGGCAGTAACCTAAAAAAACACAAGCGGAAACATGAACCTGGCTATGTGCCCCCACCCGACCCCCGGAGGGTACCAAAAACTGACAAAGAATACTGGTAAGCTTTGTAAAGGATGTAACTCTGTAGTCCCCACAATAATCAAACATTTTGTTCTAGAGCAGTAAGAGTGTGTGTTTACATGAGACTCAGGATCAAGTTTCGATCCGTTATAAAAAATGATATTGCTCCAGTCTGGAATGAAAGTGAAGTCAATCTGAATAGTGTTAGCACCGAGCTTTCATTCCGGATTGAAACTTCAGTCCAGTATGCAATCTAATCTAAAAATCGTGGGAATGAAGATCGAAGTTCATTCCGGAATGAAGGTGGGTCACACCCTGGTTAACGCTCACATAGTTTTTTTCTTTGTTTTACTGCTCTCATTTTGCGGGCTGTCTGCTTAGTAAGGCTTCGTTTCAGTACGAACTCATCCATTCTGGATTGAACTCGATCTGGTATCATCTAAAGACACCCTATTAAACCTTAAGGATTACATAGAGAGTTTGTTTGTTTGTTTTATAAAAACTATATTAGATTACTAAATAAAAAATTTTTAATTTGAATCCGAAACTGATACTTGTTTAGGTTCTTTAGCGATACCGGAAGGTTATTCCAACAAAGGAACGCTTTAATAATGCTTTAGCTGAACCTAACTTGTTCGTCTTTCCTGTTATAGGTGTTATAAGTGCAACATTCAGTTTGAGAAGAGAGGAGAGATGAGTTATCACCAGCGTAAAGAACACCCAAATCAATCAGCCTCGGTTGAGTGTCCCATATGTCACAAGACATACAATACTCAGTACATGCGTGACCACATCAAGTCACACAGCGATGATCCTTTCAAGTGTGATATTTGTGAGAAGCTCTTCTCCTCTCGAAGTAATCTGTTCAAACACAAACGAAAGCACAACCCGGACTATGTCCCCAAGCCAAGTAAAAAGAGAACGCCCTCAGGAGAGAAGAAACACGAGTGTAAGGAATGTCAAAAGAAATTTGATACACCAAATGCATTAGAAGTAAGTACATTAAAACCTAAAATGAGGGTCTCATTTGTTTAATGCTCAAGAATATTAAGCTTGATCCTTTACGAGGCAAGTGACCGAGCAATGTTTCTGAAGTGTGAAGCGGGTGAGAGTCTTTGGCTAAACCCTGGATGAGACGTGAATCCATGGCAGGTTTACTTTCATCAAATGCTAGTATTCATTTACTTATCCCGAAAGGATGGCTAATTGCCGGTATTTATACAGGGAGAGTCTGAATACAAGTCCCATAATTCTCATACATACAAAATATGACTAGTATATAAAGAAAGACCACACCATGAATAGCAAATCCCAAAGTTTGATGTTAAAACTGGGAATGAAAAGGTTAACTACCTATAGTAACAACGAGTTTAACTTCGAAATGATTAACGCAGATTTAAGAGATCAACATTTACAACTTCGATATGGAATTCCTGACTGCAACTTAATGCGATAGTAGATGCAGCTTTCATTACATTGCTATAGAAACCCTCTGTAATTTGCTCGAATTTATTAAAAACAAAATTGCTATAATTCAGAGATTTAGGAATTAAAATAGGCGACGGGATAAAGTAAAGTAGCCGGCGTTCGATCGCCGGTAGCCGCCTTTTATTGAAACCTCTGTTTAAGTGATAATTTTGGGCAAATAGTAAAACGGTGTATCTTACTTCTAATTCCGTTGGCGTTTTTGATTAACAAAGAAGCATGGCCCGATTTAAGATGTACACAAACAAGAAGCTATCTGCTCTTTAGAATTTGAAACAGTTCCGGAATTTTGCTTCGAATAAAGGGGAAGAACCATAGAAAAAACATGTCAAAAGAACAAGCTTATAAAGTCTCAACACAGGCAGCCCATGTTAATAATGCCACTGATCGCAGATCTCAGATCATTATCGACTTTGAATCTTTGAATGGGCAATTCAACTTTAAGCTTTTAAATGCTGGAGTGAGCTGTATACATAATAAAAACAAACTTCACTTACCCTTACCAAGGGTTGTCCTCGTTGTTTTTGCATTAGAATTGCAAGCTGTGACTGTTTTGAACTTGATTTTACTTGTCAATGATTTCAAGTTGATGGTCAACATTTCATCTTGCTTTATCAATCTTATAATTAGTTTGGGCTTCCTTTATTTTTAAAAAAAGATAACGCCGTTTTAAAACACATAACGCAGTTAGCTGGAAATTATAGTAATTAATTCAAAGATTTTTATATAGTGCTTATTATTAAATCTCTAAGCAGCAGAGTTTTAGCCGAGTGTTCAAAGGTCCACTAGAGAGACTGGTATATATATATATTTAAAATAACCGTAACTGCCCTCAGTGAAGAAGTCAGACCAGAACACCGGTATCTCTACTGTGCTCTTTTGGACTAGTGCGTGACAAGTCCTTTGATTAAGTGTCGAGGGACTGGACCTACGGCTTAACGTCCATTGTGGTCAGATTGTGACCTGAAGATGCTCGTATGTAACTTTGGCTAAATCATTCTATTGTTTCACAAAATTTTATGCAAATGAGAAATTCCCAGTAATAACTCATTACTGTTCGGAGTATCCACGAGTTAAATATTGTTTTATTTAAATGCATTCTACAAATAGAACCACTAAACTTTATGACCGTATCCGACGCCATTTTGACGTGAGGTTGGCGCCACCCAGTTGTCTTTTTAGACATTGCTTTGACAAACTTTAAGTTTTTGACCCAATTCCTGTTTAACTTTGTTCGTTAGCTACCTAGAGTTATATGCTAATGATGCAGAATGTAATAATGATAATAATTGCAGTATTTAGAGCTTATCCTATAAAGCTCTAAGCGCTTTACAAATATATACAGGTTTTTTACAGTTTAAGGGTCTCAGAAAGTCCGCTGAGCGGCTCACAGGTTATGGTGCAAATTGGCAGCCGATAAGAAGTGCGCTCAGTTGAAGAGACAGACCACAACACCGGTATCACCACCCTGCACTTTGCGAGAAGTTTGGGGGTTCTATTAAGTCCCTCGATAGAGAGATCGAGAGACTGGACCTACGGTATAACATCCTTATCCGAGAAGACGCAAAAGTCTAACCAATCTAAAAAATGATGTCAGGAAAGGTTCACCTTTTATGAAGTTTTAAGTTAATGGTTAACTATCACTAAATTTTCATCCTCAAGTATTATGTTTCTGACGTTCTGATTGGTTCACTCAATCTTGATTATCAGCTTATACTGAATGCCCATATATGGAAACTAACTAACAATGTCGCTTATCAATTTATTAATTTTTTTTCGTCGAAGGATTTGGAAATCTCATAAAATTTGGATATGAGATGATTATATCTAACTTGGTGCTACGCTTCTTGTTGGCTATTTACCATCTCATATCCTGCGCGCGCTCTTGGAATAATTGTTAGCTATTCTCTTTAGAGCCATCATACATGAAGTTCCATTTCAAACAAATTGAAAAGATAATTGTATGAAATTTGAACTTCGTAGGTCCACCAGCGTTCCCACACAGGTGAACGGCCGTTTGCCTGTGAAAAGTGTGAGTGGAAGTTTTCTCAAAAGACTCATCTGACACGGCACATGAAAACAGTCCACGATCCAAATGGACCGTCGAAAAGAAAAAAGGGAAGACCGCCGAATGAACTTGCAGGACAAAGAAATATTCCTTGTGACCAGTGCGGAAAAATTTATGCAAGTTTTCGAGTATTACAAATTCATCTGCAGACTGTACATCTTGGAGAGCGACCACATAAGTGTGACCATTGTGAGGCAACATTTACACAGAGAGGTAACACTGCATTGCCTTTAATCATATGTCAATTATTCCTTCTCCATCTTCTCCTTTTCCTTCTCCATTTTCTCCTTCTCCATCTTCTACTTCTCCATCTTCTTCTCCATCTTCTCCTTCTCCATCCTCTACTTCTTCATCTTCTCCTTCTCCATTTTCTCATTCTCCTTCTCCATCTTCTCCTTCTCCTTCTCCATCTTCTCCTTCTCCTTCTCCATCTTCTCATTCTCCTTCTCCATCTTCTCCTTCTCTTTCTCCACCATCTTCTACTTCTCCTTCTCCATCTTCTCCTTCTCCTTCTCCATCTTCTCCTTCTCCATCTTCTCCTTCTCCATCTTCTCCTTCTCCATCTTCTCCTTCTCCATCTTCCACTTCTCCATCTTCTCCTTCTCCATCTTCTCCTTCTCCACCTTCTCCTTCTCCATCTTCTCCTTCTCCATCTTCTCCTTCTCCTTCTCCATCTTTTCCTTCTCCATCTTCCACCTCTCCATCTTCTCCTTCTCCATCTTTTCCTTCTCCATCTTCCACTTCTCCATCTTCTCCTTCTCCATCTTCTCCTTCTCCATCTTCTCCTTTTCCTTCTCCATCTTTTCCTTCTCCATCTTCCACTTCTCCATGTTCTCTTTCTCCTTCTCCATCTTCTCCTTCTCCTTTTCCTTCTCCATCTTCCACTTCTCCATCTTCTCCTTCTCCTTCTTTATCTTCTACTTCTCCATCTTCTACTTCTCCTTCTCCTTCTTTTTCTCCTTCTTCTCCTCCTCTTTCTCCTTATTGTTATTATTATTATTTTAGCTACATCTACACAGCTAACAAAAATGATGGGAAGTATTAAAAATGTAGTACAATAAGTGAAGCCATATCTCACAGCCTCAAGTCTCAACTACTTTTCTTCGGAAGCGTACTGTAGCAACGACGATTCCATTTATGTTAATTCGACATAAGAATCCTGTAAACAGTTTTGCGTCTTCAGTAGTCATTTATCTGCCTCCTGTTCCTCTCTCACAGGTCACTTGGGCCGCCATAAGCACGCTGTACATCCGGATGCAGAGGAGGTGAAGCGAAAGGTTGAACCTGGGAAATATGCATGTCGTTTTGATGGCTGTGAGCAGGAGTTTACCAGCCATTCAGAGCTAGCACAACATGCTGTATCCCACACAGGTTAGTGCGAGTTTAATTTTGTCACAATACAAAACAACTCTTATTGGCAATTCCCTGAAAGGTGAAAATACAATAAAACATGACGCTACCTTTTGATCCTGGTTCTACTTCATCTCAGAACATTTAATCGAGTAAGAAATAAACCTTGTTAATATAAATTTACAATGTTCTATTGTGGATCTGTGAATTTGATTGGCTCTTTCACTGTCTCTTGATAGAAAACAGTTGTGAATAGCCAATGAAAATCGTTCTTCTATCAATTCTGACCAATCACGAAGCTTCATGTACATGACTGACAAGAATCGCTTTGAGAAAAAAAAGGAAAAATGGCGTCGCGACAATTTGCCGAAATTTCGGACCAAGGAATTGAATATTTAATTGAAAGAGCAGTTTCAGAAAAAAACGAAAATAGCGACAAAATATGGAATGAAAAGTTTTAATGGCAAGACAAAAGTTTTACCTGTGCATCTGTAAGAAAGATTTGTTTCACACCTCAGTATACATCACACGCAGTGTTTGAAATCTTTGTAAACACAATAAAACATTTTTTCTTAAATGTTACTCCACATTTTTATGCAATGAGAACATTGTAAATTTATACTAAAACAATTAGACTACAATTTATACTAAAACAATTAGACTACTCGCCCTCGTTTTTTTACGAGCGATAGTCAACTCGGTTGAGCCTCGTTGACTATTTGCTGGTAGAAAACTCGGGCTCGTAGTCTAATTGTTAATTAGTATTTTCTTTTCCAACATAAGGGCTATTACTCATACTAAAATCTGATTGGCTCCCTAACCTCGGGTTATTCGTGATAGTCCAAGGTGACAATATCGAGGAGTTTGCGAAAACAATGGCGGCTTCTTCGTGTTTTGCGAAAGGGTCAAATAACTACTTACAAGAATTTCTAGATAGTTCAGTATCCTAGAAGACAAAAAAGCTACTAAGTACGGAATGAAAGTATTCACTAATAAGTTACAAGCATTAGAAAACAGAAATATTGCCACTTTTTCATAGATTTTTTTACGGATACAAACGAGAGTTGCAAATTGAAAAATTCACTGATTTAGCATCTGCAAATTAGCATTTACTTGTATTTAATTTTGGCCCATTATGTTGAAAAATACTAAAACAATTTCCAGCCTCATGGACTATTGCCTCGTAGTCCATGCGGCCTTGAGGTCTAATTGTTATCGAGTCGAGCAGGTGCCGCTAGGAACTGTGGGATACACGGAAAACACAAAATTATACCTATTTCATAAGTGGGATTACCACAGGTAGCCCAGTAATTATTTTTGAGCACTGCCAAGTTATTGAAAGTTTTTGTCAAAGCTTTTGGTAAATATCCTTCACTATTTACCTCCACTTCGATGAATAATTGCTAATCATTGGTTGATATTGAAGGGGAAGTTAAAATAACGTATATGTTACGACGAAAGTTCTAAAACCACAAAACTCTTTTTATTTCGATCTCACGATTATTATCCAACGACTACGAAAATCTATTTCTTCTCCTCAAAAACGCGCCATCCGAACACCACGTGATTAATGTGTCTCGTTTTCGGCACAGGTATCCCAGATTCTCGTCTTAACACCTATCCAATTAATAATACAATGGATATTATCGTAATGAGAAAGCGTAATCATAAGTAAACAGTGATCTATAAGATCAAAGGCCTTCTTGTAGTCCAACACAAAAACTCTAACATCATTACTTAAACCATCAGTTTCTTTCGTCCAGTTATGATTCATAGTTATTAAGGCGTGGGTAGTTGATGAGCCAGGAATACAGCCAAACTGGTCAGATCCTAACTTGCTGTGAATTGCAGGTTTCACATGATCTTGAACAACAAAATGTTCAGCTATCTTTGACAACGTATGAGTGAGTGAGATTGGTCTAAGATCATTTTTGATATCTTCAACTTTTGACACTTTGGGTATGCTGTAGGAGTGATGTTTGCACATTTCCATACATCGGGGAGGATTCCCCCAGCTAAAGATGAGTTAATAATCGTACGAACAGGATAAGCAAGTTCATATGCATAGTCACGTAACACCCAATTTGGGATTCCGTAAGGTCCACCAGCTTTAGTTGTGTTAACAGTAATTAAGACACGGGCCACTACTTCTGGTGCTAAGGTAGGTACTTGATAACCAGTTGTAGCTACACGATAAGATGCTTGTAACCACCAGCTGTGGTTCCAGAAAACTATTGTTCATATCGGTATAAGCTATAATATTGATCTTCATCGGTGGCATGCCGAAAAAGAATTTCCGCATACCACAAAGACGGCGACACTCACTCTACCATTTCCTAGAATCAATACCATTAAGGTCATTGACTTTAGCTTGCTAATAGTTGGACTTGCAAAGTTTTCGTTCTCTGTTAATGCGATTCCGATAAAACTTGAAAAGGAAGTAATTGTTCTGGTTGTAAGCCTTTTGACGTAGATGAATTAATGATTTAAGATGGCTTGTCATCCAAGAAGCATCGTTTCTATGGATTCTGACAGATTTAAAGGGTAATATAGTGTCCAAACCGGACGTGGTTGGCGCAGTTGGTAAGATCTCTGCTTTCCAACCACAAGGTCCCCGGCACTTTGCCGAAATTCCAATATTTGTGTGACCTTCTTTTCTGCTTTAGCCAACTCAGCTTTCCATGCTTCCGGGGTAGGTAAATGAGTACCAGCGTCTGCTGGGAGCTAACCTGCGATGGATTAGTGTCCCGTCCAGAGGGAGTCAAAAGCTCTCATCCGCTTAACACTACAGTAACCGGAGATAAGTGGCGGTCCCATGGACCACAAGGCTTGTAAAAGGATTTAGAAATAGAAAATATAATGGATAGAAATTACAATATTTAAACAAATGTTCATGTATTTTGTATAGATCATGTCTGACATTATTCATCTTCCGTTTCACGATCTTCAAATGTTTGTAATTACCATCAGGTGTAAGTAAGTCTTTGCGAGCCTTTTTGAGTCGTTATATTATTTGGGTTAGATACAAGTACAAAAGAAGATCTTGATTTACAAAATGTCAAACTTACAATAAAAACCTTGCCTTGTTAAGTTTTACTTCGATTTCACAGAAGAGCATTTAGCAATACATTCGTGGTATCACACTAAATTTTATTTGTCTCAGATTGGCACAAGAAAAAGCCTGGCCGGTTTGAGATCAGGTTCAGTAGCAAATGCTCTCGATTACAACAATGGTCATACAGACCGCAAGGGAAACATGTTACAAGGGCTTATGGAATACGTCAACCAGATGAACACTGACAGTGAGCATGAAATGGTTGAGTTGCAAAGAAACGCAAAAGGTAACTATTGAAACTAACTTGTGGAAAAAGAAGAGTTGTCCAATACACACGATGCGAGTTGCTTCGTTTGTAGTGAAAAGCGATCTGTGTTAGGTTATCAATAGGTACATAACATGAAATTATAAGGATGCTAGGGGCTAAATGGCCTGTTAACATGCGACATAGCAAACTTCGGCCCATGTCGTGTTGTGAGACATTTAATTTTGAATAAATTTGTCATAAACATTGATGGGATGACCATAAACCTGTCGTACAGACCGAAAGGGCAGTCACCTTGCGACATTAATATAGTCGTGCCATTGGACACTTAGAAAAAACCGCTACAAACATTAACAGGATGAACATGAAATTGTTGTCGGTCCGTACGGAGAAAGACTAAATGTCTGACAACCTGACACGGCCAGACTTTTGATATGTTTCATGGTGAAGGCCCCTACGAGCTGTATGGGCCGTCATCCTTTCACACCTTCATGTGACAGTTTATAAATTGTACACGGCATCCGGTTTACGACCTGACACGGCCAGACTTTTGATATGTTGCATGGTGACGGCCCTTACGAGATGTACGGGCCGTCATCCTTTAACGCCACCGTGTGACAGGCTCGAGTCAGTTCGTGTAGTAAAGATTGCCAAGTTTTCTTTCCTATATTTCTAAGTTCTTCACGAATGACACGGGCCCACTTTTGTTAAGTCGACCCATGTCAAATGGTGTATATTGGACATGTATGGGGAAAAGTATAACACATGCGATTTACAATACTTTTGGTTGAATTCTAAAGTTCGTAGAAATCATGTATAAAGTCCTTGTTTGTTATGCGAGGCAGTTTTTTAGTGTGACTGTGAATCAAGTTGCACAAACAGTTGATATGAAATCTTTGACCTTTCCTATCTTTCTAAATATCTATCGGGTGACTGGTTTTGCTGCAATTGTAATTTCATAATTATTTTAGCTTTTATTACAAAAAACATGTGTTCAGAGCTTTTAACTTTATTTTTGACCAAAACTACCCTGGACGGAAAGTTGGATTTCCTCAAGTTTGCCACGGTAGCAAATATGATGCAAATATAAGTTTACACACGTTTACACCTATAGCAAAGATGGTGAATACCGTATTTTTTTTATTTGCATCATATTTGCTACCCTGGCAAACTTGTGGAAATCCAACTCTTCGTCCAGTGCTAGTTGCGTTATAAGTTGAAAAAAGAATGCTTAGTGACATCTCATCTTGTCTCATCCATCTTCGTCCTCAAGTCCCCGTCATCATTTCATTCGTTTCAATAAAACAAACCAGAAACAAACATATACGTGAAATGTGTGGAATAATTATTACAGAATGAAAAGTAAAGATTAACTGAATTTTATTGATAAGAATAGCTAAGCTAAATCCTTTCGAGCCTAGTGGCCCATTTAGCCGGCGCTTATTTCCGGTTTCTGTAGTGTTAAGCGGATGAGATTCTTATAGACTCCCCTGGACGGGGCACTAATCCATCGCAGGTTAGCTCACAGCAGACGCTGGTACTCATTTACCTAGCTACCCCGGGAGGATGGAAAGCTGAGTTGGCTTAGGCGGAAAAGAAGGTAGCGGAAGAAAATAGCGGAAGAAAATATTCGAATCTTGCCAATCTTGCTGGGGATTTTGCGGTTGGAAAGCAGAGATCTTACCAACTGCACCAACCACGTCCGTCCGTCCGACTATTCTTATAAGATAAGAATAGACAACGGTTTATTGAAGCGTTTATATCTGTAGACCAGTTACAGCTGATTCTGCAAAAACATGTTTAGATAGGATAGCCGTGATGAGCAATAACTATTAATTTAAACTTTTGGAATTTGCCAACATTTATCTTTTTCATATGGTAAATTAAAAATAGTTAGCCATTTTAAAGCTATGCTTAAAAAGATTCTTATGTCGCAGGAACTTTAGGTGTCGAACTTGAAGGCGGTCGCGGTAACCCTACGATTCCAGGTGACCCAGGTATATTTGTAAAGTCAATCTTACATGGAAGTGAAGCAGATAGAAAGCTACGAGTCGGAGACCGAATTCTATCGGTATGTAATAACGTAGCATTTAAAGATGTTACTACTACTACTACTACTACTACTACTA
>JAOTRI020109429.1:0-13182 GCA_028564885.2 Zoanthus sanctaehelenae | reverse complement strand
ATTCTTCTACTACGTCATTTATGTAAATATATTATATAGTGTGAATAAAGAATTGAATTGAATTGAATTGAATTGAACTCGAAGTCGCGTGATTTTGAGAATCAATACACTTCTATCGCAAAGGAAAATGATGGTAATGTGTTGCCTGTCTAAACTGACAACAGTAACTGAAGATATTTAATATAGTAGTTAATATTACCAACAACAAACTTACAGTTTCGGCTGTAATACCAGGAAATATCCTCAACAGACCAATGTTCGTGTTCATGTTTGTGTGAACCGTAAGTTTGCTTGTTTGGTTGCACCTAAATACTGCATCCCATTCAACTGTGCAGAGAAAATACGTACAACAAACTCTGATAGGACAAAAACATCAATATCTCTTGCTCATAATCAGATTAGTAATAAATAATATGCAAATTATTGAACTCATTAATTTTCAGTTGAGTTAACCAAAGACTAGCACCAAATAATCTATGAAATTTGTTATGCAATTAAAGGCAATTTCTACATCCACCGAAAGCTTTTTAGTTAGTGTCGCTGACATCAGCCTTAACTGTGTTATAAATTAAGTGTCAGCGCATAATACATCAAGATTTTGAATGATTGAAGATTTGGGGAGCTCACTCAAAGGTAATCCATAAAAGTTATTAAAAATAATGACTTTATGAAGTCATAAAGTTAAAAAGTTTATGGTAAAAAAGACAAAAATACATCTGAAATTTTACCTTCGATTCTAACTTTCCACTTCACCAATGGAGGAAGGTTTGGAGAATCAAATGCATGGAAACTGCCTGCATGCATTTTGGTAGCTCTGTTGCCACGGTACAGATAACCATCAAAATATAGTGTGACCTAAATTTGCAATTGCAGAAATTTATAACTGTAAGAATGCAGAATTCTCAATATTTATCTTTTCTGGTGTTATGGTAAAAATTTGTATAGGTAAGTTAATCAATTAAATTTTGACCTGGGTTTATCCCCATAAACTGGGGAGGTCAGATTTGCCTCACTCCCATTCTCCTCTTGTTCCGTTCATGGTATTTTTTTCCAGCCAACACCCTTGCTCTCCTTCTGCACTTGTGTTAATCCATATGTCTTCTTTGGTCATGCCCGCTTCCTCTTGCACTTAACTTCAAACTCCAATGTTTTCCTCAAAACATGCCCATCATCCCTCCCGAAAACATGCTGCCTGTACCATCTCACTCAATAACCTTTTCCATCTGAACCACTGTTTCCTTCAATTAATCCCAACATCTCTACTAGGTCCCCAATGATGTTGACGATGATAACAATGATAATGATGATAATAATGATGATGGCGATGATGACAACGATGATGACGATGTTGATGATGATGACGATGGATGATGACAATGTTGATGATGGATGATGACGATGTTGATGATGACGATGATGACGATGATAATGATGATGATGATAATGAGGATGATGACATTGATGATGACAATGACGATAACAATGACAGTGATGATGATGATGATGACAAAGTTGATGACGATGGCAATGACGATGGCAATAACGATAATGACAATGAAGATGGCAATAATGATGACGATGATGACAATAACAACGACAATGATGATGATGACGATGATGACAATTTTGATGACAAGGGCAATGATGGCAACGATGACAATAATGATGACAATGACAACAATGACAATGTGATGATGATGATGTCATTGACCGGCGATGGTAATGATGATGATAATGATGCCAATGACCGGCGATGACAATGATGATGACAATGAAAGTGATCCAGAATACCGGCAAAAGCTAGGTCAGTTTTACAAACAAGAGAATTTTAATATAAATTTTTAACAATAATTAATGATCGATATTCTTTAATACTGTAAGTTGAATAAAGCCTTGGCTATGACTAGAGCTCAATGTGTACATTATTTCTCAATAGTAGAATTTAATATCAAGCCCAAAACTTTACACCACTCAAAACCACTTTTGTTTTCCAAAGGTTTGACCTTCAGTCCCTTGCTCTTGAATGCCTCCTTAACCATTCCACAAATTATTCGCAGTCCATATTGACCGTCATTTCACTCATCAGAACCAAGTCACGAAACAGCGTAAAACATCTCACTCATCCAAACACTGATTGTTGTAATGTTGCATAGATAAGCACGCCGCGCAACCACAAGAAATGAACCCATGCTTGTAATTTTTTGAAAAATAAAGCAATTGACCCGTGAGAAATGGTATTAACTACCACATATAAATTCTAAACATTTCCTACCTTAGGCTTATGATTTATGTGACATTAAGCTTACGACTATTCTAAAACTTGCGACTATATTTCCTCCTTGGTAGAAATAAGAAGCTCTCCCTAGCTCCTGTATTGATTTTGTTGCTAGTTTTAAAGCTCAAGGTTTTATAAACATGACTGCCACAACACTGATTGCAAAAAAATGACATTCTCTATAGAATATCACGCACTTTTCAGCTTTGTAAGTATTTGTTAAAACATCTTACCGTAGTGTTGTTTTTGTTAAACTGTACTTAATTCTCTGATTGTTGGTTGCTTTAACGCGAAAGTTAAAATTGAATTTTCTTTCCGCCAGCGTAGAAACTTCACCATAACTGAAAATATTTTAACTCCGAGTTGTAAAGCATAAATTGTTTGTTGTTTTTATTCTGAAATCATGAGCGTATGTGCCACGCAGGATTAAAAGCTCAGACGAAAAAAGAAAGCAACCAGATAGATTACAATCATTTTGTTCCTAGCGGTACAAAATACTGGCACCACATCAAAACAAAATGATACTTTAACTCTTCTCTTGTTCTATTTTCCGTTGGCCGGTCTAAACTTGCAATTGTTGATGAGATAAAAGTATTATTATGAATATACGGAGATGAACTGCATTGCCTCTCACGACCGAATTTCAGTATGTTTACAAAGAATAACCCTGGAATAACTATACATAACTAAATGTTTATTCTTTATGCAATGTAAACACTACCTCACTCAAACCAATGTTATCTTCTCAAATGTAAGATATCAGAAATTACCCTGTTTGTTACTTTTTTTCAAAAATAAATGTTATATAAGACCTCGGTTCCTCAAGATAGTTGGGAAATTAGAATGTAATTAATAGAAAATTTGTATTATATAAATTGGTGTTCGGTTCATGATTTCGGCAAACCAGTACATGTGGTGGACCACCCGTAATGAACAACAGTCAAGATACAACACTGCTTCTTGACACAGTATCTTACTCCACAAGCTTACCACAGGATATCTTTGATCGAGGGTTGGTCCCCTATTTTAACTTTCCCAATGAGTATATATATCTTATTAGACAGTTTAGTATGTAGTATGGCTGGATATTTTTACGAGTCTTGTACAAGTTGTAGTATTTTGACGAGCCCAAAGGGTGATGAGTCAAAATACACAGGAAGAGTAAAAATATCCAGCCATACTACATACTAAACTGTCTAATAAGATAATAAAAGATAAAAAATAATAAAGATAATATTTTACTTTGAGCTTCTAGATTTGAGCTGGTTCTATTTCAATTCACGAAAGGTCTCTCGATATCAGAAAGCATCTGGGATGGGATGATCTGGAGACCATAAGGCGAAAACATACCGCTATTCTTATGTACAAAACCGTTTTAATAACAAAGCTCCAGATTATCTCTCCGATTTATTTACGTGCAGCAACAATGATTACGATCTGAGAGGGGAAGAAATAAGACTAAATTTGCCCAAATTTAGAACCGAGTTCGCTAAAAAAAGAAATTTCTTTTCTTCCCGTGGCAAAAGTATGGAATTCGATTCCATTCAATATAAGATCTTCTTTAGTCTTTCCCTTTTCAAAAAAAAACATTAACGATCTCGCTGTTATTTAAGCTAAGAAATATTTTATTTTAGTTTCGTATTTATATAAATCTGTAAATATTTTATTAGGTATTTTAATCTACAATTATTATTATTTATAAAATTCTGTACATATTCTTATCGCAAAAGTTATACACGGCTTTTCTGAAAAGCAGTTTTAAATTAACTGATTGTAAACCCACCGTGTTTAAATAAAGTTTCATTCATGCATTCATGCATTCATTCCTTTCTTTTTTGCTTTTTGCTTTGTTTTCGTTTGCCTCTGACCTGGCCTCGGCAAATGAGCGTGAGCCTGGGTACGTCGTTCACTTGCGCAAACAACATGGCGGGCGTCGTTGGCAGTCAGTGACATATTGAAATCTTGTAGTATCAGAAAAAGGAGCTTGTTTCACTGGAGAGAATCAGAGCTGTAGGTTTGTAAGATGAGAAATTTCGATATACATTATAATATGTGTTTTACAATGTATTTGTGCCTATTTTAAAAAGATTTGCTATATGGATGTTGGGATTTCCGAGTTGCCACGTGTTGTCTGTCAACAGCGTTTCTAACTTGGTACACATGATAGAAAGTGCACTTTTGTCCTGATCAAAAAAATGGAGATGTTTGAGGTGGAGATATTTGACGTGAGTATCTGACGCAATATAGCATGAAATAAAATGGTGAACACTAACTTTCCAATTAATTGCTAGTCAAGGGCTTTGTGCTAACTTAGATGTCTTGAAAAACGTTTTCTGTCAAATTATTTTGCTTGTTAAACTGACTATTGGGAAAAAAAACTACAACACGCAGGGCCAATCTTAGTTAAATTTTTCCTGTGCATACCCCGTTCTTTAAAAATATCATCGCAATATCCCATCAAGAACAATGGCAGACCTTTGTGGACCTGTATTCTATATGTAGTTGCTCTTCTTGCCAAAACTAAATTTTCTACTACTGTAGATAGTTGATTTTAGTTGGCTACCATTTATGATGAGCCCTGTCAAGATAATTATTTATTTTAATAAGTATAAATAGTCGGTGATGATGAAACACGACTTTCTATTTTACCTTGTTGATTTAGATATAAAATGTATTTTAAAATAGTTTTGAATTAGCCAGTACAAAAAATACCATAATACTCTTAGTTTGCCCACCCAAAATTTTACATAAGCATTGTTTTTAATGTCTCTTGGGGCTTACAGAGATCAATTCCTGGGCTCAGCATGTGGGCTGAGATTTGTCGATCTCAATCTGACTCAATGGGTTTTTCTCTGGGTACTGAGCTGTCAAGCGATTAAGCATTAGCCTCTGGCTAGGAAGAATGGGCAACCACTTCCTTCACAATTGATGTTAAATAAAGTATTATAATTATTAAAGCTGGTAAAATTTATAGAAAAGAGTATGCTGCACTGTCGGTAATGGAATGGTGGTTTATTCTGTGTATTTGTTGATCTCTAAAAACAAATGTGCTGAATTACTTATTAACAACAGTGACAGGGCACAATGTTGATTAGTCATACAAACTAATCCTAAACAAGACCCTGCTTTCTGTATTTACTGCGATGGAAACTGCATTAATAAATAATAATAATAAATAAATTATTACTTTATTTAATGTCCAAATGTAAAGGAAGTGGGATGGGAAGTTACCACTGGCAGTACTTAGTATGCAGCATACATCATTGGAGTTTCTCACAATATATTTTATATTGTAAAAAGTCATTTAAGATTTTGTTGAAGAATGGTTGAAAAGGATTCAAAATACGCACTGCACTGGTTAAGGCTTGAACAAAAATGTCTTGTAACTTCCATAATTACTTTTGTTTGAAAATAAATTTGATGTTTTGGGAAACCTAACATATAGAATCAACTTGTTTTGATACTTGCAGCCCGATCGATTTTAACCTCCAAACAGCAAAATTAATTTTGTGCTGTCTTGATTCGTTTTGTGCTGAATACAAAATGGTTAGAATAGTCAAGGTGTATTTAGACATGAACTAAAACCAGAAATACTGGAACACCTCAGAACACCCCAACCAAGGGTGTTTTGTGCTGTTCTGGGGTGTTTTGTGCTGTTCTGGGGTGTTTTGTGCTGTTCCAGGGTGTTTTGTGCTGTTCCAGGGTGTTTTGTGCTGTTCCAGGGTGTTTTGTGCTGTTCTGGGGTGTTTTGTGCTGTTCCGGGGTGTTTTGTGCTGTTCCAGGGTGTTTTGTGCAGTTCTGTGCTACTGCTGTGTTCCTGGTTTTAGTACATGCTGTGTATTTGCAGATCATCAATGCTGGTCATTTCTGGGCAAGACCAGTCTGGAAAGATGGATCTGAACAGCAAGGCTTTATGGGAAAGCTCAACGACTATTTCCAGAGTGGTGCAGGAAAAGGGATGTCTGCCTTTGTTCCACAAAAAGGACAGGTAATAATTATATAATAATTATTACAATAATAATTATTCTTACAGAGTTACGGCTGCTGCTTAATTATGTTAATTGTAGAGAAAAAGAAAATAAATTAAAGTGAATTAAAGTTTGCTACCATCGCTATTGTCGTTGAAAAACATGTTCTGACAGAAATGTATTTTGAGCAATGTGTGTGGTATGGTGTTTCCATATATCGCTGCTGTCGCTCAACTTCTTTAATGTAGTTGGAGATCTTGGGTCGATTAACAATATTTTTCACCTATCTTGGTCTAGCAGTTTATCTTAACATATTTGTCTTTATAACTTTTGCTGTATTTGTTAGTAGTAAAGACAGTCGTATTTTTGAACCTCTTCCATAAAGAAAACAACTTTTACTTCTCCAAGGGATGCCATTTTTAACCATGTGCAAGGAGTGACAAGTTTCCCTACCAGATGTTTGCTGTGTGCAACTTGTAATCAGGGAAACATTTTTGTCACTACCGTCGCTACTAAATTTTTAATTGGTTTCCGATAACAAAATACACCATTGCTACTGTTGCGACTATTGTAGAGATAGAAAATTTTCTATCTCAGCGATGCTCATTGCTGCCATTGCTCCTGTTGCTAATAATGTTGAAGAGTGTGTTTCCATATATCACTACTATCGCTAAAACACGTTTTTCAATGACAGTAGTGATGTGAGTGATTGTATGGAAACTGCGCTTAAATGTTCATTACTCCTGGTATCTAATGGAAATTTACTGAGAATTTATGGATCATTACCAGTTTTATCAGTGACCTAGCTGTTTTGAGTAATTTTCAACTGCCATATCTTGAATAGTAGCAAAATGTCATCACTTTGTCACTTTGACAAGTTTTCCCAAGTTTTAGACACAAATATCATTTATTGTTTATGACGTCTGCAAAGATTCACCTAATAGCAAGCTTCAAAGATCTGTCTTCTTGCTCTCAATATTTTGCAACTTTTTTGCTTTTCTGTATCAAAGATTCCAACCACTTGGACACTGGATTCTGATTCCCTGGACTCTAGATTCCAAACCACTAAACTCTGGATTCTAAATGAAAGGTGGTTCCCGGGTTGTGAACTCATTGGGTTCTGGATTGCAAATGAAATCATCCTGGATTTTGGATTCCATCACTGTGGATTCCATATTCCAACAAAAGAATTGTACTGGACTCTTGATTCTGTTAACCTTCTGACTACTGGGAGGTTTTGCCATTTTGAACAATTTTTTGTATCAAAACAATCAATTGGCTTTCTCTAATCCATATAAGGCATTGCCATGGAAACATTCCACGTTGTGTAGAGCCCAGGGATCGTGTATTCAGTTGATGAGGTGATGGCATCGTTGAAGTGTCTTGTCTCCTCTGTAGCAGCCATTAAAAGTGGATTTTTGCTAATTTTGGAGCCTTTTTTTGCCTCTCTTAACTACTGGATGGCATCATGAAGCTGGAAGGTAGCATTTGAGCTTACTTGCTGAAAGAAACCAGCGAGGTGTCACACTTTTTAGCGATTTTTATAGCATATTTCCACTCAGTGGGTTTCCACAGGCACCAAAAAAAGTTGGCTTTGAAGTTCGAAGAGAGGCAAATTCACTGAGCTGCCAATGCATATTTTGGAAGTTTTGACAACTGAAGAACATTATAAGCATAAAATTTTGGCAGAACTCTGTGGAGGCTCTAGACTTAGTAAAAAAAATGATTAGTGCAGGAAATGCTGTCTTTCCTTGTCAAAAATTTTTGAGGTATCCCAGAATGCACTTGGGTCATGCAAATGGCAAGAAACATGTTGGGGCAAGATTAGCACAATGAAACAGCTGTAGCTCTATCCGTAAACTGAAAAAAGGTAAAAACTTCACTATATCTCAGTACTAGGTCTGAACTTTGATGTGAAAGCTGTTTTGTTTGCTGGAAATAAAAATTTCATCAAAAAATCTAAGGCAAAACATCTTTGTTTTTCCTGGTCAAAAAATGACACAAAATGGTATTTTTTTTTATATTTTGCACTTCAACTAATGACTCTGTGCAGAAATGACAGTTTATTCTTGCATCACTGGCCTTCTAAACTTAAAGAAACTACTAAAGTTTGATTTAAAACCAGAGTCGAAACATAGTTTTCTTGTTTAAAAAAGAATGAATTCTTTAACACAGTACCATATCGTGCGGGCGGTTTAGGCCCTTTTAGGAGTCAAAGGGTTAATATACTCGAACAAATGCCGCTGGTTTATTTTTGAATTACAAAAACATTCTTTCTCCCGCACAGGCGTCAAATTGTAAATTAAAATATCTCATCGATTAAAAAACCTTTCAAAAGCCAATTTTATAGAGGAATTTCAGTGAATTCTCCTATATAATTTAACAATGAATGTTAAATTTGTTGGTCGTGGAATCTCCAGCCTGGGAATTTGAAATTTTAGTCTAAACATATGCTACTGAAAGACAACATCCATAGATTAGTAAATATTATGACAGATATATTATGTATAACAAGTAACGATGTCCTGGTACATTGAAAAGAGCTGATATATGGTCGATTTACATCTCCGGAAGCCATATAATTGAAAATAAAGCTGGGAAGACAGGAAGGAGAAGCATTAGTTAAAAACGCATCTTTTGAAAACTTTAGATAGAATCAAAAACAACGAAATGGGCCTATAGTTGTCATAGTGTGATCGTCCTTTTTGTGTATTGGAAAAACATTGGCCATTTTCCACTTCAGGAAAAACTAACTTGTTGACAAAGACTTGTTGAATAACTCTTTGTTGCTACTTGTTGTAACTGAAGTTGAAATTTCTGAACCTTACTCTTTTAGAAATTTGCCTGGAATGTAGTCGAAACCACTATAGCCTTGTTTGGGTCAATCTGACAAAGTGCTTTGTAAACCTCGGACGTTGTAAGCTGAATTTCATCTAGCTTGCATGTGTAAAGGGGAGTGGATTACAGGCTATTGAATAGCTCGAGATTGAGCGGGACAAAAAATTGAGTGATAATATTTCTTAAGCATGATTGCTTTTGTTTTGGGATTAATGATAAATACGGTGGGCCACAAGGGTAAAACAAAAACTTTTGTACCAGTACAAAAATAAGTTTCTCAGTACTTTCTTACCGGTGGTAAGGCTAAAGATCGGGAGATCTATAGTTGTGGGGAATGTGGAACTACCCCTTAATTACCATTGCTCCCAGGTCCACTTTTATCCAGAGTGGATGCACATGTTAGGGTCCCATCTATGGGTAAATAGTGCCACCTGTTGTCTAGCAGGTTTTGTCTTTGGTCAGGCAAAGGCTAGGTCTGCAGCTGATAACTGTGGTTGGTATCAGCAAGGGCATGCGGCAATAAAAATCATGCTCCAACAAAATCTTTATGATGGCAGAACAAAAACATGGGCACCAGCAAGCCCAAAGGTCGGGGTGGGCTGCACTTGCTTACCACAAACAGAAAGGTGTAACCCCTCCCCTAACTCTTGGACGCACAAGCACTGCTTGCATAATGATGGGAAGCCTGATAACGGGCTTGGGGTGAGGTTTGGGACTTGGAATGTAGGGAGTATAAGTGGGAGGGGTACAGAGGTATGTGAGGAGTTAAGGAAGGGGGAATAGATGTGTATTGTCAGCAAGAAGTGAGGTGGAGAGGTCAAGGAGCACGGTTTATGGGTGTGAAAGGTAGGAGGTATAAGTTGTGTGTATGGCCCACAAACTGGCCAAACGAGTGTGGAGAAAGAACGTTTTATGATGAATTGAGTGGTGAGTGCGATCTTCACAATGTGGGTGAGCTAGTATTGGTTATGGGCGATTTTAATGGACATGTTGGTAAACAGATAGAGGGTTATGAGGGGGTGCATGGAGGGAATGGATTTGGAGAGACAAAAGTGGAAGGGCAGGTGTTGTTAGAATTTTGCGATGAAAATGAGTTATGTGTGGCAAACACATGGTTCAAAAAAGAGGAGAAGAGGGAAGTAACGTACAGTGCTGGGGAGTTTAGAACTGATACTGATTTTGTAGTGGTGGGAAGAGGAAATAGAAAGTATTTGAGAGATGTGAAAGTCATCCCAGGTGAAATTCAGCACAAGCTGGTGGTAACAGATCTGGTTAAGAAAAAAGTGAAAAAAGTGGTGAGAAAGAAAGCTATTGAAAGAAGGAAGGTATGGAAACTGGAAGAAGACGACACAAGGGAAATGTTTGAAGGAAAAGTAAGAGAGTTGGTTAGCACTGATGCACCAGACTTGTGGGAGTGTTTTAGGGAGGAAGTGTTGAAGACCTGTGACGAATTTTGTTGGAAGTAATATATCAAAAACGAGTGTGAGTGTTTCATTACCCGTCCCAAACACCGAGAAAATAATAAAGTCCCGAGGGGCAAAGCGAAGTATTTGGATTAGGTGATGAAACACAAAAAAAGAGTTTTTGATATGGCTTCTCAAATGAAACAATAAGAAATTATGCAGTGACATGTTTTTTCAAATCAAAGGATGATAAATTATGCCGTCTTACATTTTTGCCCTTTACCGAAAAAATACGTTTACACACGCATGATGAATTGTTGTTGTGCAGTTGGCGTTCAACCATGAGTGCAGAAGGGGCGTCGTCTGAAAGGTTTAGAGAGCCGAAAACCTTTTGCGAAGAAGAATTAGTGGAGAACGCTGTTCCCTCTTCGACAAAGTATAAGAACAAGTGGGCCGTGTCAGTTTTTGGTGAATGGCAATTTGCTGCTACAATAAAAAATGACAGTTTTAGATCCTGGAGGCCTTTTCAAGGACTATGACTTACATAGGGTCGCAACGCTCTCTACAGGTATCGAAGAAATGGACGCGTTGAGTCTAAATTTCTGGTTAAGCAAATTCATTATGGAAGTGACTAAGAAGACCGTGAGAGATATCCTGCGAAAACTATTTACAAAATGGTTTGTGGTATCCAATGCCATCTGGAGGAGAAAAATGGTGCTGAAGCGTTAAATCCTCTTAATAACAGCGATCGAAGGTGAGCTGAATAGCTATTATTATTTATTGGCTTTTGACTGCATGAATAATTAATGAGTTTGAAAAGAAAAAAGTGGAGAGAGATCAAGGGGACACATGGTGGTGGAACGAGGATATGAAGGAAGCGATAGCGAGAAAAAAGGAAGCACATAAGGAGATGTGTAGAACAGGGACTGACGCAAATAAAACAAGATATAAGAACATGAAGAATCGAGCAAAGAAGGTGGTAGCGAAAGCAATGAAGAAGGTGGCTGAGAGGGAGCAGAGAGAGCTGAGTAAGCATCTGAACAAGGTGTTTAAGATGGTGAAGTCTGTGAAAAAACATGGGAAAGATGTTGAGGGAGGAAGATGCATGAGAGGTATTGATGGTAGGCTGAATTTCAGTGAGAAAGATAGAAGGAAAGTATGGAAAGAGCATATGGAAAGACCCATGAATGAAGAAAATGAGTGGGATCAGAATGTTAAGGCAGAAATGGTGGAAGGACCGATTGAGAGAGTTAGTCAGGAAAAAGTGGTGAAGGCGATAAGGGAAATTAAAGTGGGAAAGGCAGTTGGTTCCTCGGAAGTAAGTGTGAAAACCAGAGTTAGAGTTGGGCATGAGTTTGAGGTGAAAGTTGGTGTGCAACAGGAATCTGCATTGTCACCATTACTTTTTGCGATTGATGTGGTTACTGAGAGTGTGAGAAGTGGTTCGATGAGTGAGATGTTGTATACAGACGACTTGGTTTTGACGAGCGAAACGATGGAGGGACTGAGAGAGAAGTTTTGGAAATGAAAGGAGCCATTCGAAAGCAAGGGGCAGAAAGTGAACCTCGGGAAGACAAAAGTGTTAGTGAGTGGTGCAGAAGGTGAACAGACTGTAAGTAAAATAGATCCATATGGCATTTGTGGGAAGAGAGTAATGGCAATTCAGAGTTGTGTGTGAAATGTGGGAAATGGATACATGGTAGATGTGCAAAAGTAAAGAGAGTGACTGCGTGGTTTACAACCACAGTTTTATTTGAGAAGAAAGTACTCTCAATTATTTACCATTTCAAGCTGACACCGATACTACAAGAAAATCATATCTTATGCATGTTTAGTAAGAACTAAAAAGTTCAACATTTTCAAAATTTCAAACTTACTATATTTACAGGCTTTGAATAATTTCCATTCATTAAGAGAATCAATCCATTGACAAGATCACTGAAGCAGAAAACGTTAACAAAAAAAGTTAATTTTTATATAGAATATATATAAGGATAATTTAGGTATATCTTTTAAACAAAATCCTCAGAAACAAAGCACATGCCAGCTTTGTGGCAATTTATAATCTTTAGCAACTAATAATAATAGTAAAATATTAATAATAATAGTAAAGTCTTTATTTAGTTGTTCAAAGGCCTACGATTTGGGGAGATTTGGCTAACAAACTAAGTAACTAACTAACTAACAAACTAAGTAACTAACTAACTAACAAACTAAGTAACTAGCTAACTAACTAACTAACTAACTAACTAACTAACAAACTAACAAACTAACTAACTAACAAACTAACTAACTAACTAACAAACTAACTAACAAACTAACTAACTAACTAACTAACAAACTAACAAACTAACTAACTAACTAACTAACAAACTAAGTAACTAACTAACTAACAAACTAACAAACTAACTAACAAACAAACAAACTAACTAACTAACAAACAAACAAACAAACTAACTAACTAACTAACTAACTAACAAACTAACAAACTAAGTAAGTAACTAACTAACAAACTAACTAACTAACAAACTAACTAACTAACTAACTAACTAACAAACTAACTAATAAACTAACTAACTAACAAACTAACTAACCAACCAACCAACCAACCAACCAGCCAACCAACTAACTAACTAACTAACTAACTAACTAACTAACTAACTAACTAACTAACTAACTAACTAACTAACTAACTAAC